>ML843413.1:0-19148 GCA_009831015.1 Picea engelmannii
GAATGACCGCCATCATAAGTGGTCCACATACTTCCAACAGTTCCATATCAACATCAATTATAAGATAGGAAGAACCAACCACGTCATTGATTACCTCATCCACCCTCTATTTTCTTCACTCACCATGGTGCTAAACTCCTAGAATCACGAGACCTCTAGATGGCCCCAACCCTATGAGAGAGATCTTGAATTCATCACCATTTACCAGATGTAGGGTACAAACACAATTGTCATAGATTTCCATATTTAGGATGGGTTTTTGTGCCATTTGGGCCATCTCTATGTTTCATCAAGCGAGAAAGTGAAGCTGATTTTAGAATCCCACTATAGTCGGTGTAGGACACTTCAGCATAGAAATGATAATGGTAGTGTTGCATAAACATTTATATTGGATGAAACTTAGACAAGATGTCAACAAGTATATCAGGTCCTGCACCATTGCCAAATATACCATTAAGAAGCAAGGCATATACACCCCTCTACCTTCTCCTGAAAGGCCATGGGAATCCATCTCAATGGACTACATCTCGGGAATTCTATCAACCAAGCGGGGAAATGACTAAATTTTTGTGGTGGTTGATCATTTTTCTAAAATGGTGAGTTTGGTTGCCTATAAGAAGAGAATCACAGCATAGGCCACTACCAAGATATTCATCGAATGGGTGTGGGTGCTTTTTTGGATACCACAAACCATCACCTTAGATCCGGACAACCAGTTCCTTAGCACATTCTGGTCGAGCCTCTGGTCACTGCTAGATACCAAGCTCACCAAATCCACTTCCTTCCACCCCCAAACAGATGGCCAAACTGAGGTCATCAACCAAATCCTCGCACATGGGATGAGAGTCTTCCCTATGTTCATCACAGCTACAACAGAGCCATAGATAGCTCAACCAACCACATCCCTTTTCAGGTGGGGTTAGGATTTCAACCATTGGGTCCCATGGATGTTGCACTACCCCTTGCGGCCACCCAGGAAGACTCGTCCCATGCTCAAACTGAAGTCGACAAAGCTACTCGATTCATGGAGAGGATCCAACACATCGTCCAACAGGTTTAGTATATTTTACAGAAGTCCAATGCCAAGTACAAGCATCACCATGATCAACATCAAGTGCCACACTAGTTTTAGGTGGGAGATAAATTTTGGTTGCACTTGCAGAAAGAACACCTTATAGGACCCCATCGAAAGCTTCATCCACTCGTATATGGAGCTTATATCATCACCAAGGCCATGGGTTACAATTATTTTGAGCTCAACATTCCCCCCTTCCTTGGCTTGCACCCAGTGTTTAATGTGTATCTCCTTCAACCATACTTTCCACCATTATTGGACACCTCAGAGGTAGAAGAATAGTTGACACCAATTGATCTCAACCCTGACTGCATGGAATAGGCATCCACTAAGAAGATCATGGAAACATAGGTCAAGGGCACTCTCCAACAGAAGATCTAGCTTTATCGGGTTTTCAAAGCAGGGTAGCTCCTGCACCAAGGCAGGTGGATCACCCAGGGCCAAATTCAACAGAAATTTCCTCATATGATGGGGGAACTCAACACAATGGAGACCATTGATTCCTAAGGAGGGAGGATTGGTCCAGGTGGATATTGGTGGCCAACCACCTATTCTAATTGACTCATATACATATTTTATCTTGGCAGTTTCATTTTTTCATTTTGGCAGTTTGTTTCTAGTTTTTCAGGTCCTGAACTTCCGGGGTCGTTTTGAGGTCCTAAACAATGTTTTTTCGGCCCGCCACAGTCACACTATAAACTTAGTTAGAGTGTGATCGAATAATTTGTATTCCTTGGATAGACCTTTCCAACGGGCTATCGTGTGCCTAAGACAAAGATCGTATGCAAAATTTACGACCCCTGGAAGTTGATGTACCAACTTACCCCAATGGGGGCCCACATGAATTTTTGCGCTTCATATCCTAGGGTTAGGTTTTTGTATGCATGGGTTTTGGAATTCATGTTTGATTTAAAAAGGCATTTGGATCCTCATTGTAATCATCTTCTTTCAAATGGGCACAACCATCACACATCTTCTCAGAGATAAGTCGTCACCATTCTAGCAAGCTTGTTTTAGTCTACATTTTACAATTTCAACATATTTCTTTATTGAATAGAATCCAATTTTTACTATATCTATATTATAGTTCACTGTATCTCTGTGTTAATAATATAAATATGGATTCATTTTGTTCTGCTCATAAAATTTGGATCAATCACTTTTACTGCTTTTAACCACAATATATAAACTTCAACTTTATCAATAGTATATCATCAATGTATCATCTATGATTGCATTCAATATATCATGATCATATAAACATAAGAAACATCACATCAAATACACAGTACACCATAATTTACGTGGAAACCCAAATGGGAGAAAACCACATAATGCTTTTCTTATATATCAAATAATACATTCATTGGAAGCACCAACTTCCCAATCCTCCAGCTGCAACTAGAAGGAGGATACAACCCTCTATTTACAGGCTCCAATATGAAGGAAGATACAAATCCTTGAATTCTCAGTATCCAACCAGAAGGAGGCTACAAACCCTTGATTCTCAAGCTCCAACTTGAAGGAATCTCCAACTCCCTGTGTTCTTCGGCACCAACCGGAAGGAAGCTATGACCCCTTTTCCTTGCCTTGTCCTACCGCTGTGAAATATAAGTATAGACCAAACTGTCACTACCACAATATCTGCCACTATCAACCTGTGATTATCAACTTGTCACATTAACCTATCAATGTCAACATGTCACATCAACCTATGACTACCATTGTCACACCAACCAACATGTTACTGTCACTGTCACATCAACCAATCTGTCACTAACCCTATCAATTTCACTGTCAACCAACCTGTCACTGTCACTATCAACATAACTGTCACTTTCACCATCAATGTCACTATCACTCATGTATATCATCTTGTATCAACCATGCACATCAACTTGTACCATACCATGTACATCAACCTGTACCAACCATGCATCAACCGTGCACATCAATCTATACTATACCATATACATCAACCTGTACCATACCATGTATCAAACTTGTACCATACCATGCATCAACCATGTACCATAAGATATCAGCAATGAAGTTCCTCAACAAAGTACCAAGGAATGTGCCTCATACATATGCCAATACAAAGATGTGCCTCTAACAATGAACCATAGCATCCACGTACCAAGTACCAAGTATTTGTGTCAAACATGTATCAATATCACTTCAACCATATGCAATCATGTACCATGTACCATAAGGGTTCCAATACATGCCTTAAGAATGTGCCATACCATCCATGAAACAAGCCTCAAACAAACACATGTAAAACACACTTTTACTCATGAAGAGGACCTAGTGCATATCGTCTCAGACCAACAAACCTTCCTAAACTTCAGAATCAATAAGATGGCACCTTATTCAATCTTTTTCAAAATCATCTACTACTTTCTCAACTGTGACCCGCGGATGTCCGCTACTTTCTCCACTATGACCCGCGTATATCCACTACTTTCTCCACTGTGACTTGCAGATGTCTGCTACTTTCTCCACTGTGACCCGTGGATGTCTACTACTTTCTCCACTATGATCCATGGATAACCTTAAAAAGATAGTTTTATCACTTTATACTTTTCCCTTTAGTTTCCTTTGTTTCCTCATACTTCTCATAATTTGTTGCCTCAGACTTCGCTACCTCAGATATGCTATGAAATATTTACCAAAAACATCACTTGAAATATAGATAATCATTGAACTTGTGTGTGTTCTTGTGAAGGACTTCTTGTGGTGTATTTATACTTTTTCATGCTAACTTCTTTCCTTGATTTAGGGATTTCTTGTTACAACCACTTTACCCTTTGACTAAGACTTGTAACTGTTTAGGGGCTTCATAACAATTCTTCTGGGATTCCAACTTCATGAGGGCTTAACTCCTCAACCATGAGGAACCACGTGGTGTTCCACCTATAATTGGAAAAAACACGACGAAGACTAGCCATCTATGAGTATGTTACCTGTGATTACATTTACCTTCATGCCCTTATTCCTTGATCAAATTTGGGTTCCATAACCACACCTTTGGGACTTCATGTACACTTCATCAAATGCACCTATCACATCCATCTAAATCAACTATTCTTGTTGGCATCAATGAAAACTAACTCACCATCAATCTCGAGCACAACTATGGGGTGTATCAAACATTCTAAGGGTTGACAACAATTACAACCAACTATCCAAACCAATTGTCCAACATGTTTTACATGCCTCTGGAATTTTGTAACTTATACCAATTTATCCCATATGAATCATGGGAATTATTCTCCTCTCACTCTCTCACATATAATTGAGGTGAATGAGGTCCTTTGAGCATGAAATTCAATGTGATGTAATGCTTATTTTTGAATGATTGTAGCTAACATCTCTTTCTCTTCAAAGATAAGCTACCACCATTTAGTCTGTTTTTGTTCTACAATTGTTTTTTGTTCTATTAATTAATAGAAGTTGGGTTTCATTGTATTCCTATGTTCTCTTCTATATTTTCATTTGTATCTCATTTCTCTCTCAACATAATCTGGATCTATGGTATCATATTAGTTTTCTCCTTGTCGCTTCTCAGAGAATGTCCCCGACGAGGTCAGGGAATAGAGAGTTGGGTCTTGAGCTTGTTTTTCTTGAGGACAACTTCTCTCATTGACCCAAGCGACCTCCTATGGTAGAAGAAAAGAGAGATGAAAGAGCAAGAGATTATTTCAAGACATTGCTCGAGGAAGCGTTTTGCGACAAAGGAACAAGATGATGGAAACATTTGCTCAAATCCTTCAACAACTACCTATTACGACCGAGGAATCTTTGACAATAATCTATTTCAAAGGTGTAACACACTTCAAGGTAAAATTCAATTTTTTTATCCCCTTATTTGAAAACCAAATAGATGCATATTCTCTAGAAAAATGGTCGAATCTTCTAGAAGCTTATAACTTTGTCCAAAAATTTTCTGAGAGAGAAAATATCACCTTCCTGCTCCTTAAATCCCTTCCCCATGTCAAAGTTTGGTGAGAAGTTTATTTAGAGAGGTACATCATGGATGAATCTACTCCATTCAGGGGAGAATTCACTTGGGATACCTTTGTAGATTCCCTCAAAGAGGAGTTCTACCCTGTCGAAAAATATGATGACCACTACATGAGATGGATGACTCTACATCAGAAAAGAGACCAGATAGTGTTGGAGTACACTAACATCTTTCATACCTTGTGATCAATGATAGGTATCAAAGACTCCATGTGGCACCTAGTTTTGAAGTACCGCAATGATATGCATAGGTACATTTAAACAAAGATGGATTTCTTGGATATATACTCATTGGGAGATGCTTATCGATATGCAGTCAAAATTGAGCATAAATTCGAATAATGGAGTAAGCAGGAGTTTGGGTTTGCAAATATGCTACAACAGAAGCATGGAAAATAAAACCCTAAATCATAGAACAAAGGACTAAGCAAGGAGAGTTGATCTCAAGAAAATCAGTCCAAGAAATCAGCTAAGAAGGGTGATGGAAAGTCTAAGAAAGACATCGAAAAGTGGTGTGAGTTCCACAAAATCCCCTGAAACAACACCGATGAATGTTTCTCAAAATAGTCATTCGTGGTCAAGATCAAATAAAAATAATCAGAACCTGACTCAAACTCTGATTTAGAGAATGATAAAGGGAAAAAAATCAATGATGCACAATCCATTACTACCATCACAACCAAAAGAACCAGATGAGTCATAGGAGGGGGAGGGCCTCTTCCATTCCCAAATGTGGGTAAAGGAGACTCCACTTCATTTCATTATTGACAATGGGATTCAAAAGAAACTTATCTCAGCCATGGTTTTCAATATATTGAAGCTTCCAACGATGCCACACCCCCAACCATACACCATTGGATGGTTGAGTCGGGGATGAGACATTCACATCAACCAATAACATCTCCTATCCTACAAAATCAATCCCTTTAAGGATGAGGTATTGTGTGATGATTCCCCACTTGAAGTATGTGATGTTCTTTTATGACAACCATATATGTGGAAGTGTCATGCTATTTATGAGTCACGACCTTGCAGTGTCATTGTTACTTTGGGAGGTCAACTCTACAAGGTACTAGAGGTATCTCCAAATACTACCATTTCATTGATCTTGAAAAAACAATACCACAAAGTAATATCTCAGACCACAAAGTTTTCCCTCTTTACGATCCAGTTATAAGGTGAATAGAAGGTCACTGCAACCACTACAGGCTCGGCCCAAGACCTTTCTATCCAACAAAGTAGGTCGACAAGATTTTAATGGAGAAAAAAGATATTACTGCTTCACCTACGAGGGTGCCTCCTCACTACCACATCCCACATTCCATTGACTTGGTGTCTGGGGCTCCCTTACCCAATTTTCCAATATATATACGCTCCCTTCCAAAGAATGAGAGTCTTCCATATGTTCAACATAACTCTATTGGACATGGCCCTTTTCAAGTGTGGTTGGGGTTCCAAGTATTATCCTAAATTGATATATCTCTTCTTGTTACATCTTCACTGATAGAGTCAAACGAAACTTAGACCAAGGCAGATCATGCAAAATTATTTATTGAATAGATCCAACACCTCCACCAATAGGTTCATGACATCCTTCCACAGGTCAAGTACAAGCAGGGAAACTACTTTAGCAAGGCAAGTGACTCACCAAAGTTTAGATTCAACAAAATTTTCCACATCTCCTTAGGGAACTTAATGCAATGGGGACCATTGTTTTCTAAGGGAGGAGGATTGATCTAGGTGGATCTTGGTGGCCATCCAACTTCTCCACCGAATCAATGTTTATGAGACTGTGGTTTTGATAATCCATGATATTCACCCTTTATATGGGGAATGTAATGTAATTCCATCTCCATTTATAATGTAATGCAATGCATACAACATTAATGCACTGGACCCTAGTAGAAATATTTAGTTAAGCCTGCTTGGGATAGAGTAGTACTGGGATGGGTGACCTCTCGAGAAGTCCTAGTGTTTTACATGCCTATGGAATTTTGTAAACTTGGACCAATTTATCCCACATGCATCATGGGAATTATTCTCCTCTCAACCTGTCACATATAATCGGGGTGAAGGAGGTCCTTTTAGCATGCAATGGAGTGTGATGTAATGTTTTTTTGTGAATGAGTGTAGTCGACATCTCTTTATCTTTAGAGATAAGATACCACCATTCTAGTCAGTTTGTGTTCTACATTGTTTTTCTATTTTATTCATTAATACAAGTTTGGTTTCACCTGTGTTCTCTGCTATATTTTTGTTTGTATCTCATTTCGTTCTTAGCATAATCTGGATAATTTATCCTATAGGTTCTACCCATGTGTCTTCTTTGAAATCTAGATAGACCCCTTCAGCCTTTATCAAATATGGAAAAGGGTTTTCCATGAGGGGAAAATCTAAAAAAACTAGGGGCACCACTAACTCTAGACATGTTATGGCCACCCCAACCGTTGCACCTAGAGTCGTCTCCCCATGTGATTCATGTGATCTCATTAGCCACACAACCAAAAAGCATCCAATGCTCTCAGAGTTAAAGAACCCTTTTTACACTAATGATTTAGAATCCAATACATCTACTCCCAGGGTGAAAATTTATCTCCCTAGATCATCAACCAAGTATATTGAGTCCTTGTGCACCAACAACTTGTGCACTTTGTGTGATACATATGGTCATTAATCTCATCATTATCCCAATATACTCGAATTTTGAGATGTCATAGCCATTGTTCATCATCTCAATTCCTCTTCTAAGGAGAAGCCAACCATAGTAGTGGACAATGTTTACTTTTGATATTAAAGTTTTTCTCAGATTGAGGGAGAACTGATAGTCAAAATTAGTCCTCCTCCTATCAATACTAATGAGAATCATGCACATTCTTTACATTTTAACTTCCATGGGACCAATATCTTATAAAAATCCTTCATTTTGATGATATGTACATCAAATCGCCCCTTTTGTGCCGATGTTCCCTTGGTCTCAACATCGATGGGACCCTTCTCTATTGGTTCCATGTCTTCATGTTTAGAAGTATCTTGTGTGAGCCAATTCTCTCATTCTTATGGAATTAACAAAGGATTCACCTTCCTATCTTCTACCACTACCACAATGTTACCAAATAACTCAAAGTCTAGTACTCCTATATTTCATTCTAATGAAGAAATTATAGAGTGCCTTACTACATTGTATTATCATTGGGATGATATGCATCACCGTTCCTATTTTTAACCCAAACAACCAAGTCTCTCTTACCAAAATGTTATTGAAACAAAAGACTTTTACCCCCATAGAAAAATTAATAGTTTTAAGAATCCCATCCCCGCCTTGATGCATTTGAGGATGGGAATATGGCCTACATTTCACCCACCATTAAGGTGGATATTTCAATTATGCTTGGTATCTTCGAACATATCCTTCTTGGAGAAAAATGTTCTCCTAAATAGATTACTTCTTATAAATCCCTTTTCTAATAATTTCAAGATGTTTTTGTCTGGTCGTACTCAGAGGTGCCTGGAACAATCCTTACATTGTTGAACATTACATTTATTTATGGTTGGATGACATTCCTATCCATTAGAAACAATGACCTATTCACCCTAATAAATCCCCCACCATCAAAGTTGAAATCAATAAACTTCATGAGGCAGGATTCATTTACCCTATTTCATACACTTTGTGGCTTTATAACCTAGTCCCCATTGTAAAGAAACAAGGAACCATTCATGTTTGTACCAATTCTTTCAATCTAAATCAAGCCTATCCCAAAGACTGCAATTACCTAACACTATTTATTGACCAAATTATTGATTCATGTGTTGGCCACTGCTAGAAAAACAGGATCGTGAAGCAATAAAATAAAACAAATGCAGAAATTAAAAAAAAAAAGATACACAATACAATAGATACATAGATATATGTGGTTCACCCAATGTGGGCTATGTCCACCATAGAAATCGCCAGGCCCTTCCTTTATTATTACCCTGCAAATGAAGGGATACAACCTACAACACACTCGGTGTAACTTCCTCTTCTTTCTCTCACAGTCTCCTCTCTCACAATACAATATTCACTATCACACACAACCGCAATACAATTCCATCATACAAAAAGAGGGTTTCCTTCTAGGGAAAAAAATCCCTAACATAACTTCTACCATCAGATCTGCGACCTTATAATGAACGATCCATATTGACTACAGAATTAAAATATTTTACAAGGCAATTTTTCCCAAAAATTCACTTCGAGGGTGTTTCCCCCGAATCCCCTGCCAGGGGGGGGCCTCTAGGGGGAAAGATCCCCAACACGCCTCTTCAGGAAATGGGATCCAAAAATGGTTGAAACAAACCTCTAAATAAGGAATATAATCAAGCTCCACAACCATCAGGCCATAAGATCCTTTCCTTCATGGATGGATTCTTAGGATATAAAAATATATGGATTTGGCCCTAGGATCAATACAAGACTTCCTTTACTCCCCCATGGGGGACCTTCACATACAATGTTGTATTTCCCTTTGAATTAAAGAATGTTGGAGCCACTTTTCAACTTGCCAAGTCATACTATCTTCATGGCCTATTTCAATACATTATCTTGGCATATCTTGACGATCTCATTTCTCACTCGAATAAATGGTTGCAACACTTAGAATACTTGCAAACTATCTTCCTTAGTGTCACAAGTAAAAAATGTTCTTAAACCCCCTTAAGTGTGTATTTTTTGTAACTACCAACCAATTTTTGGGATTCATAGTTTCTAAACATGAAATTACCATCGACCCTCTAAACCATCAATGAACTACCCTACCTCACAATCTGCATTAATTTCAGAGCCTCCAAGGAAAATACAATTTCTTGTGTCAGTTTGTCCTTGATTATGCCACTATCACTCATGGTTTTCCTTAGATCTTACAATTGGGCGTACCTTTTGTATGTGAATATTGTGCCCAACAATCCTTTGATTCATTAAAAATTCCCTCACTTCAACACCTTTAATTAGTCCTCTCAACTTCGATAAGGACTTTATCCTTTACATTTATGCTTCACCCTTTGTTGTCACTAGATTGTTATTTTAGGATTGGCTCAATGAATGTGAGCATGTCATATATTACGTGAGTAAGAACCTATCAAGACCCTCATTTTCCTATGTTACCCATTAGGTAATATTGGCCTTGGATGTTGTTTCCTCCATTCAAAATCTATGCCATTACATTCTAATGGAAAAAACCAAGGTAGTGACCAATTACAAACCTATGTCCTTTCTATTGAGCCAACATGTTATCAATAGAAAGTATGCTCGTTACTTCAAGAGTTTGAATTGGAATTTGTCATGTACACGAGTAAGAAATATTGATGATTCCATTTTAAACTTCCTAACATGAATATTAGAATCAACATTGAATGATGACCTTTCAGATGAACATTTTTTTTTCTATATCCACTAATGATCCTTGGTATGGAGACATTTTAGTCTATTTGTGAACCTATAAATTTGGTCCTAAATTATCCTATGATGATCAATAATTTATAAGATTAGTGTCATTGGTATATCCTCCTTCAAGATGGCCTTTATTGTCGTGGAGTCGATATGTTATTATGCTGTTGTCTCACTCATGATGAGGTGGAGAAAGTCTTAAATTCCTATCGTAGCGATGGTTGTGGTGGCCACCTTTTTCAGGATGGCTAATACCCAAAATATCATCCATGTAGTAAAATTTGGAATACTCTTTTTACTTATTACATCAAGGTAGTTAAGCATTACCCTAATTTTCTACTCTATTCCCCTAAGGTGAAAAATCCACTAGCTATGTTGCAACCTGTCATCACCACATGCCCTTTCTACAAATGGGCCATTGATTTCATGGAGTCTAACCCTCCTTCTGTTGGTGATCATAAATACATTATTGTGGGTGTCAATTAATTCATGAAATGGGTTGAAGCCATGCCAATGTTCAACAACATTACAACTACTACAACTCATTTATTTTTCAATCATGTCATCATTTGATTCAGTGTCCCATAACAATTGGTTTATAACCATAGCTAGCACTTCAAATATGAAATATGGCACAAGATAGCTTCATTGTTAGGTCTTGAGCACCAATATTCATCATCTTATTATCCATAGGGGAATGGCCAAGTTGAGACCGTTAATAAATTCATCAAAACCATGCTCTAGCAGACCGTGTATAATCAAAAGACCAAAAGGCATCACATGATCTTCCCAACATTATGGGCCTAAAGGACATATTCCAACACTGATACTAGGTGCACACCCTATCATCTTGTCCACAATGAGGAGGCAATTTTTCTAATCGAGTGTTAAACCCCCTCCCTCCATTTAGTTGTTGAAATCTTCCTTGACACCGCTCCCTTAGAATGAACACTAATAATGTTGGAATGCACCAATGCAAACTAACGTATAGCACTGCAAACCATTGAAGTGGCCAAGAATCATTCTAAATATCAATATCATCAAAAGGTCCACCCTCATGTCTTCCATAAAGGGGATATAGTCCTTATGTATGACCAAGCCAATGATATCTTAGGTCAAGGAAAGTTTGAAGAGTTATGGTAGGGACCTTATATTGTCAAACAATGTTTGGGAAAGGGGGTGTATCTATTGGCAGGGCTCAAAGGGGAGATTTTCCCTAACCCTCATAATGTGCTCTACCTCAAGAAGTTTTACCCTTAATTATTTCTTTATGAGTGCCTATGCATCTTGGATATAGGTTAGGTAGGTTTTTTCATCCTTTTTGTGATATTTTGATCTCATTCATTGTATTCTTGCACCTTCTAGATGGACCCCTCATCCTATTTATATATTGGTTATGCTAATAGTTCTAGTCATTATTCATGAAATATTTCCTCGACATCTTGGGCCATATTTACCCCTTCACATTCCCTTTTCCACTATAATGGTGTTTTCAATAGACTAGCCACCAATAACTGGGTCAAATACAATGTTTGTGATTGGTTTGTTATCTAATTCCCTTGAGCACCACATCCATCACCTTCATGTTTGTCTCAATTCCTAGCTTCTCATAATGCAGTTAAACGATGCTCATCATGTGCATAACTATTTCATTTTTAGAAAATATTTATGAGTTAGACTTTTGGTGTGGTCATTTGAATCAATTTCATTTATCCATGTTCCTAGAAGACAAAATAATTTCATAGATACCATTTCAAACAACATTCTAGACTAGGATTTAGCACATGCATATATATGAATATAACATTTTCATTCATATATAATTTACCATACATCATCATTTGTAAATATCAAAACATATATTGACGATCCACATTTGCATTTCAAAAACTACATCCATAGTGCATATGTATATATCCATATATAATTAGAAACATCAAACATAATTTTTCAAGGAGTCCATCACTCTACATCTAGGGGCATGCTCATAGCATGATACATACCAAAAGTAGGGGGATATTGCTCGTCTATCCCCTCCATCCCCATTGAATGGAGGTTTATGTGCCAAGGGTACCATGTCCCCCTTGGAATTGTAATTCTAAACCCTCCATAATAGTATCTTTTGATTTCCCTTGTTTGATACTTCATCCAAACACCTTTTTTCCTTGAAGTGTTAAAGTAGGTTCACGTTTTATTTTGAATTCCTATACATTGGTTTTTTTTTCATACAAAATTTTATGCTTTGGTCTTAGCCGACATTTGTGTATGAAAACACCATGGAAGCCCTTGTCTCTCTATGGTATGGGGTCCTCTTCAAGTAATTTTTCTCACATGACATGTATCTTACTTATCTCCCTTGAGTATGTTTCATTTTCCTTTTAGTCCTCTCAAAATTTCTTGTAGGACCACCCTTGCTTGGGTATATGGGTTATCCCATCCATTTTTTGCATTTTCCATTTACTTGGTGATAGATCTTACCTTGCATTGGTTCCCTAGTTTAGTCACACCTATTGAATTTTTGCACCCATACCATTTCATCCTCCTTAGGATTGGGAATCCATATAGTCTACATCCCAGAGTTTAGCCTCATGCATATTTACTCATCATCTTGACAACCTTACCCATGTATTCTGATGCAGGAGCATCGTGTCAAGCGCATAGAGGAGGGAACATTCAACACATGTGAGTTCTTCCAGAACTTCAATGTGGGCGGCTACAATGGATTTTAGGATCTGCCTCCACTCAGTGCTAGAATTCACTTTCCGATGCTGAATTTTACCCTGTGAAGCAAGTTTTTGAAATTGTAAACAGAGCAAGAGTTTCCACTTTGACTTTGGAATGAAACTGGACTTATATAGTGTAGGATGAGTTTTAGAGTAGGCAAGTAGCTAGGGGAAACCCTAGAAACATTTTTGAGTTATGTAGAAGTTGACACACCCAATTAGAGGAGAGAGCAGGGATACAGAGAAAAATTAGCGGTAGGAGAGAACTGCGAGTTAGCAAGAAAAAAAAATGTTTTTTTTTAGTTACTGTAATTTTGAATGTAATCTGTAGCCATTGGGCACTGGTGAATAGAACATAATGGAAAATTGATCCAAATGTGTTGAGCTTGGACTGTGTGTGCTTTCCTGTTATTTTCTGTTTTATAAACAAGTGAATGGAACTGTGAGATTTTGGCAGTTTCAATTGTTTCTCTTCATTTGGAGCTCTGCAAGGTGTGCATTGAGCCAGAGAGAAAATGTTGTGAATCTGAGCTATCGAATTCCCTCAGATGCAAGGAGTGCGCGGGAGCTAGAGTCTGAACCAGACAAAGTTCAGGAGGAATAACACTTTGGAAAGTGTTATCGGGATCCAGGAACCCATTCCCTGGATGGAGCAAAGACCGAGTCTTCGCAGACTTAGAAATCTCCTAAGTCGAAAACGAGTAAAATCTCAAGAGGAAGAATGCCTTCGAACGTTGGATCTAGGCGAAAAAACCCACAGACTGTCAGATTAGGTAGAGTTGCAAGGAGGTTAGTGGCGAGAGATTCTCGACGTTCATTTCGGGACTTCGGGTACCGGGAGGTGGAAGGACAGAGGCTCTTGTCCTTCAGAACCCCGAATCACGATTCGACATGAGCCATTGTTCACAGGGATTATTGTGAATCATTGATTGAACACCACAACATTTTGGCATTTCAGCATTTGGTCATTTCGGCTTTTTGGCAACCAGAGACTCTAAGGAGCAGAGCTACCCTTCGTATCCAAATTTCGTGAAATGCAAAATCCCGAAGGAGAGAGCATCGAGCCATTTCATCTTTTCAATGACCGGAGGTTCTAAGAAGCAAGGAAATATTCTGCATCCTGATTTCATGAAATGCGAAATCTCAAAAGAATAGGCGTCGAGTATCTTGGCATTTTTTTCCATTTCAGCATTTCGACCACCATAGTTTCGAAAGGGGAAAGGAAGTACCCTTGCATCGCGATTCCCCAAATCGTGAAACCCCGAAAGAGCGAACACCAAGCCAGTTCAACATTTCATGAACTGGGATTTCGAAAGACAGAGTACATAAGGGAGAACACTCGCTTCGCGATTCCTCGAATTGGGAAAATCCGGTGGCATATTATCGTGGGCCATCATTTCGGCATTCCGAGTACCGGGTACTCGAGAGGCTAGGAGTCTGGGGCTTTGGAGTCCCGACTCACGAAACCGCGAAACGCGAAGACCCGAAAGGCTAAGGGGAGGAGCTAGTTGAGGACAAGGAACCAGGGAGAATTCGCTCACAAGAGTCACGAAACCCCGAAAACCCTTGAAGGTATATCGGGTCAGAACAGAGAGAGAAGAGCGCCAAGGAAAAAGGGTGCGCACACAAATTTTGTTGAAGGCATTTGCCAGAGGAGAAAAGGGGGACCTGTGGATTTGTTCAAAGGGTTCTAGCAAGAGCCCGAAGAGCTAATTCGGCTTAGAAGAAGAACGATCCAGAGATCGGGAGGTTAGTAGACCCTGTCGAGATAGGGGGTCTACATCATATTCCCACATTATTGGTTGGTATTTTTTGGATTTTCACATATCACAATCCCTCTAGTTCATCCACATGTGACAATTCTTCATTTTTATACTACCATTCATCCACCCTAAAGGAGATTACCATTCATTTCCCTACCCTTATTCACTTCCATTTATAGTTTTCGCATTCAAAATTACATTCATCGAGTTTCTTATTTGGGAAGTTATCCCATCGTCTCCTCTTATTTCCCCATTTGGTTTTCCTCTTGGGATTCCTTTTGGTTGTTGTGTCTCTTAACACATTGGTTAGATATTTTGATGGGACTCTTGTCCCTTTAATTTTATTTTTCAAAACCTCTTGGCACCCTTTTGAAAATACCAAGAGGGTCTTGTGTTTCTTCGACACTCATTTCATTTATGGAAGCATCCCTTTGTTTCCCTTGTTTAGAGAATATGTGACGAGTCACCCTTGCATCTCATTGATCCATATTATTTTCGGCACGAAATGAAAGTGGGGATGTAATAAAGAAATGTACAGAGATGTATCAGATATCCAAGAATGTAACAAAAATGTATCAGAAATGCAACCATAAACAAAGAGATACAATAATACACAATTTCTATTATTGAGCAAAAATGTACAAAGAATGTAAAAATACAGAGTGAAAGATTTGCTAGAATGGTGGAACCTTATCTCTAAGAAGAGATTTGACGGATACTCACATTCACAAGAAGATGATCGTTACAATGAGGCTCCAAGGCCTTTTTAACATAAAGAAAATCCAAAACCCTAACATTGGAAGATGAAAATACAAAAATTTTGTGGGCCATGTTTTGGGTAGTTTGGTGTATCAACTTCCCGGGGGCGTAACTTTGGCATACAATCTCCATTTGGGGTGCACGATAGCTCGTTGGAAAGGAATATCCGAGGAATACACATGTTTTCATCAGACTCTGAATCCGTCTATATTTTGATTATGGTGAGCCCTAAAAATGTTGTTTAGGGACTCAAAACGACCCCAAAAGTTTGGGACCCGAAAACTAGAAAAAAAAATTGCCAAGGTGGAAGACTATTTTTCGAGCCAGTGGAATAGGTGGGTGGCCACTGATATCCACCTGGATGAATCCTCCCTCCTTATGAAGAAATGGTATCCATTGCATTGAGTTTCCAGGGGAGAGGGGGAAGCGTTTGCTAAACTTGAACCTTCGTGAGTTGTTTTCCTTGCTGGAGAAGTTGTGTTGCTTAGTTTGTTGAAGGCTGTCACGAACCTATTGCTGGCGGGGTTGAGTCTATTCAACCAGTCAAGCTACATGAGATGATCGTGTTCATAAGGAATATTTGTGCTTTGATGCATCCTTGTCGACCTACTTTTTTTGTATAGAAGGTGCTTGGGCCAAGGTTGTAGTGGTTGCAGTGTCCTTCTATTCACCTTTTGAATAGATTGTGAAGAAGATAAATTTTGTAGTATGAGATACTACCTTGTGGTACTGTTTAGGTGGGACAATAGTTGGAACTACCTCTAGTATTTTGTAGAGATGACCCCCTAGAGTAACAATGACACTATGGGGTCGAGACTCATAAATAACATGGTGCTTCCACATATATGGCTGGCCCAAGAGAACATCACAGACATCCAGTGGGGAAACATCACATAATACCTCATCCTTGAAGGGATGGATTTCCTATGATAATCGACATTGTTAGATGACATAGAGATGTCATCCTTGGCGAAGCCACCCAATGTTGTATGGTTGCAGGTGTGGTATTTTCAACAATCCTAATTGTTTGATGACCTCTGCCGAGATGAGGTTCTTCTGGATTCCACTATCAACAATAAAATGTAGCGGGGTCGTCTTCACCCACATCTGTGAATGAAAAAGGTGTTCCCCTTCTTCAGGATCTATTGGTTCTTTTGGTTGAATTATTGCGATCATGACAATAGCAGTGGGATCTTCGTCAATGATATGTCTTCTATAAATATTTTCTGAATCAGATTCTGAATCAGGGTTCGGCTCCTTGTATTTGATCTCGGCCACCAATGACTGTTTTGAGTGACATTCATCAGTGTTGTGCTAGGGGATTTTGTGGAAATTGCACCATTTTCCAGTGTCCTTCTTCATCTTTTCGTTACCCTTATTTTCATGTGGCTTGGACTGATTTTCTAAAGGTTGGTTGTTATAGCCATCTTTACCATACATTTATTGTTTCATATTTGCAGACCCAAACTCTCGCTTGTTTTGGTGCTTAAACTTCTGCTCGATTTTAACAACATATCGATAAGCAACATTGAGTGATGAGATGTCCAGAAAGTCCATTTCGGTTTGGATGTATCTGTGTAGAGTCCCATGATATATCAAAACCAAATGTCGCTCAGAGTCTTTGATACGCATATTTGTGCGCAAGGTATGAAAGGTATTGGTGAACTCTGGCACTACTTGGCCCCTCTCTTGACGCAGTGTGGTCCATCTCATGTATTGTTCTTCATAGTCGCCAATAGGGTAATATTGTTCCTTGAACGCATCCACAAAAAAATCCCAAGTGGGCTCGACCCCATATTTTCCAGACGCCTCTGTGGAAATTTTCTCCTAGAAAGTTTCCCACCAATGTTTGACATGGGGGAGAGCCTTAAGGAGTGCGAAGGTGATATTTTCCCTGTCGGAAAAATTGTGAACATAGAAATAACCTTCTAATAGATTTAACCACTTGTTTAGGTAATCTGTATTAACCTGTCCTTCAAATACGGGAATATCAAAATTAACTTGTACCTTGAAAGGAAAGGTGCCTCGAAAGCGGCCACTTGATGAAGACACATCTTTTGTTATCGGCAACCATTGACAGATGTGGGAAAAATTCTCCATCATTTCATCCCTCTGTCATGTGAGAGATTGCTCAAGTAACAGATTAATAAAATATTATGCTCCGTCATTTTTCTTTTCTTCCACCATGGAGGGTTTCTTGGGAGTGTGAAAGCATTTTTCCTTAAGAGAGACAATCTCGAGACCCAACTTTCTATACTCAGACCTTGTCGGGGACATGCATTGAAAAACGATCAAGAGCAAACTGCTCTGATACCACTGATCCAGATTATTTTCGGCATGAAATAAGAGCGGAGATGTAATAAATAAATGTATAGAGATGTATCAAATATCCAACAATATAACAGAAATGTATCAAATATGAAACCATAAACACAGAGATACAATAATACACAATTTCTATTAATGGGCGAAAATGTACAAAGACTGTAAAAATACAGAGTGAAAGACTCGCTAGAAGGGTGGCACCTTATCCTTGAGAAGAGATGTGACGGATACTCACATTCAAAAGAATATTATCATTACAATGAGGCTCCAAGGAATTTTTAACATAAATAAAATCCAAAACCCTAACCTCGAAAGATGAAAAGCCAAGAATTGTGTGGGCCCCGTTTTGGGTAGTTTGCTGTATCAACTTCCTGAGGGCATAACTTTGGCATACGATCTTCGTTTGGAGCGCACAATAGCTCGTTGGAAAGGTATATATAAGGAATACACATGTTGTTGTTGAAGTATAATTGTATCTATAATTTGACTATAGAGATCCTTAAAAACGTTGTTTAGGGCCTCAAAACGACCCCGAAAGTTCGAGACCTGAAAACTAGAAAAACAAACTGCCAAGGTGGAAAACTGTTTTTCAAGCCAGTGGAATAGGTGGGTGGCCACCGATATCCACATGGATGACTCATGGAGTATGTTTATTTCCTCTTGATTCCTACTACAATTTACCCTTTGTCTCCATGTGTTTTCTGTTGGGTATGTGTTATATTCTTTGCATGTGTGTGTGTGTGTGGGTGCGTCAGATATGACGACTGCGTCAGATACGATGACTGCGGATTTTGCTATTTTTAGCTGATTTGTAAATTAATCCCGGATTAAGGGATTAGGGTTTAGGTATCTACGTAATAACTAAAAACATTGTATATATTGTATGGCGAATGGTGAAATTCGATATAATGAAAAAGAAAGGTTTTCCCGGTTGAGGGTTTTCGGTAAAGATCTCTGTGTATTATGTGTATGAGCCATTGATTAATTTCTATATTGCTTAAGAATATATATGCATTGCTTTACTTCGCAGGTTTAAAACTTACATGTGG
>ML843413.1:24184-38648 GCA_009831015.1 Picea engelmannii
TCCTCCTTTCTTGGACACTCGTCTCCCTCCTTGGTCCTTCCTATACTTGGATAAAGAAAATGTGATGTATTTGTTGGAATACTGAGAGGGGGGGTGAATCGATATGAGCACAATTAATACTTTTAATCACAATATAAAACCTCCAATAAATATCATGAGCATTCAAAACACCATAATTCAATGCATAGACATCACATAAACACAGTACACTAGAATTTATATGGAAACCCAATGCGAGAGAAAACCACATAATGTTTTTCTTATTTATCAAAGAGTACATTCATTGGAAGCACGAACTTCCTATTTCTCCAACTACAACTAGAAGGAGGCTCCAACTGGCTATTTGCAAGCTGCAACCTAAAGGAAGCTCCAACTCCCTAATTCAACCGGCTCCAACTGAAGGAGGTTACAACCCCCTTTCCTTGCCCCATCCAACCACCCTAAAATATAAATGTAGACCAATATGTCACTACCTCTCTCACTGAAATTGATAACATGTTGTTGTTGTTGTTTTTGACACCTTTGTTGCTGCTACTGATATCAATATCTCATCAAGGCTACAACCAAACATACCTCATGTTAGCACCAGAATTCACTCCTGGATTGTGACAGAGGTAAGCCTGATACCCATTAGATTTGTATGTCACAGGTTGGTATAAAGGGGTCAAATGGGCGCAGTCTTAGGAAAGTATCGTTTTAACTTAGAAAAATGGGCTGATATGCACAAGAAGGTGAGGTCTTGGTTTAACTTCAGTCAATAGGTTGTAGTAAGGGTGAGTAGGAGGAGGAATTTGGTGAGAAGATGTAGGGGCCTGCTGAGGACATCAGGTCTTTCAGTAACCCAAGGAGGAACAATTTAAAAGAAAGAACTTCTCGAATTTAAATCTCAAAGAAACTGAAAGGAACTGTAACAACACTATAATCAAACTTTCATCATAATGCAGTCACAATAATTCAAGTGAATCAGTCAAACATGAACTCTTTCAACATCAGAGGAAAACAAGAGGGAGTAAGAAAGCTTATTTTCATTAAACAAGAAGTCTCAAATGCATATACATAATCAGAAGCCAGAGGCTTTACTAAAACTTTACAATACGGGAGATTTTCTCTACCATTTACCTTTACAAAATATAAAAACTGAGTATATATACTCAAATCAACTCGCCCCCCTACAGAAGCACGCTCTAGTAACTGTATTCAAGGCTTGGCATCTACATCTTCCTCTTTCAGACCGCACTTGCACTCTTCTATCAGACGCAATCTCAGATCGGTATGGGCTTTGTAGGAGAATTCGTTGACAGCAGGACCTTGGGTTGACAGTCTACCTCCACGGCCATATTTTCCATGCTTTCCATGTACGAGGTGAAACTAGGTTTCAACTACCTCCCCCCATTTCCATTAACTGCTTTCATTGGGATAAGGACATAGCCTGACACCCAGGAATGCTTTATGCGGTACCCATGACTTCCTCAAAATAACCTCGACACCTCGGGCCATGCTGCCTTCCTTTTGCATTCAACACAGGCTCTTTCGGCCTTTGGCACAACTCCCCTCTATCGCTCCAATCTTTCATGTGACCTCATGCCATGACCTTGAGCTTTCATCCAAAGGTGTTGTAGGGACTTTGCCTTTCGGGAGTATTCACTCCAACTTGATTTCAACATTGCGATGCCCAAAATCGTGAAACGAACTTTGAGATTGACAGTTGATCTTGCTTCAAAATGGACAACCACGATCTTTTACCCGACGACACGAAATGTCGTCTAGCAATGAGCGTTGGCCCCTCTTCCTGGACCTTCTTCTCATGTGATTATGTGCTGAGAACACAGGCCCAATTCTCGAACGTTTCACAATTTCGCATTTCGGGGTCTCGCACCATGTTCCACTTTTGAAACCCGATCCGCGAAATCGAGATCCTGTTGATCCGACGCCACGCATCCCTTAATTTGAACGGTTCATATTGAAACCATCGACTTTTTGGGTCCCGGTATTTCGGGTTGTGGATGCACCTTAACAGCGAGAACCTTGAACTCTCGATTCCCGATCCTCTGAAAATTGTCGGTGTCAGATCAAAGGCCCTTGAATCTTCACGATCGGATGCCCTGGATCATTTCACGACTTCACGTTTCACGAGATCCGATGACTTTTCTCCTTGACCTCTCTATCTCGCGAAACTGCGAAAAACTGCTCCTTGCCCACTCGCTTGATTTGAGACCACATCAAACCACTTCATGTGTCGAGCATGGTGCTCACGACTGTGACCTATAAACAATTACTTGGATGACTATGGGGCCTGAGAAAACAAAAGGATCAGCGACATAGGAAAACAAAGAAGTGATTGATTTTATGGAAAACAAAGAGGTTCATGGCCGATATTTCTCAGGCAAGCTGCTAAGGAAATACAGGTCGATCAAACAGATGAGGGAAAACAAAAGAAAACTACAAGCCGAAAGAGGAAAACTTATGATCGGGTCTGCAAAAGGAGGAGAGACATGGAAAATTTGTAGACTTAAGGTAGAAACCACAAACCCTAAGGCTTTGACAAGTTTATGTGCTAACATTAGGCTCCACAGGGGATGGCATGCTCCCTGTGGGCTGCCAAGAACACGTAGTTCCAGTGCCTTAGCTGTTGGGTTATGGAGTCATGCTCAAAATATTCACATAATAAAACACAAAAATATGTACATTGTTATACTAAAACGAAAACAAACACATAGGCTCCAGAAGGAGCTTATTTATGTACAATCCTAAACTAACTGAAAATTTTACAAAATGTTAGGTGAAAGCAAACTTCCACCATAGCTATTCAAGTAACTGTCTAACTGGAAGGTTGTTGGCTCTGTCAGTGATTGATAACATATGATGCAAACGTGACAACAAAATGGTTACATCCTTCAGATTTCCTCTGAATGTTTAAAACGAGATGAAGCTGAGAGGCTTCGAAACGTGGAGGAACTGCAACTCCATGTACTCCCTAGCTAGCTCTTAGAATAGGTGACAGAAACCATGTTCTTTCTGGCAGGTGCTCACACATGGTTGGATATCTATGGCAAGATCAGGTGAATGAGAGGTTGATGCAAGCTGACTGATTTCAGATGATGGCTACTCACTTACAGGCTCTGAGCAGGTTGTAAACTACATCTTTGGCTCCTCCTCTTCTTCTCCATGGCTCTCTGAAGGATTAGATTCATAATCATCATAAATAGGGACCATGGGAAAGCTCTGCTTTTTGTCATGTCATTCAATGCCTTCATAGTGATCAAATGTAGGATAATCTTGTTGCTCATCATCGCTAGAATATTCATCAAAAAAGGGATTCCCTTCATATCTATGATCCACCTCCAAAACAGTGATCCCATTGAGAATATAACTGTTAAAAATATCCATTTCAGGGACAACAGTAACCGTTGCTTCTGGCTGTTCATACATATGATTTTTCTCTTTAATCCTAGGTAAAACTATATCATGAGAAACCTCTTGAAGGAAAAGAGAAGAATCCTCCTCCACAACCATCTCTTCTTCATCATAAGCAGGGCTTCCAATTACATCTTCTTCAACCCCATATCCAAGAAAGCTATCTACTGTAGACAACATCTTCTCTATAAACTCAGAATTTTCAAAAGAGGCATGTTGATCTTTATGAACACCTAAAAGAACAAATGTATCTAAAATGATGTCAGATATTTCTGTGCTAGGGCTAACATAATGAATATCATTCAACGCCTCTAGATTTTCATAGAAAATGCTTTCTTCCACAACAACAGCTTCATCACAAAATTGATCCATGCGACAGGAAAAATCTCTATAAAGAAAAGAAAACTCATCACAACAGTTTTTATAAAGATACTCAGTTGAAAAATAACCCTTACAAAACGAATTGAAAGCTGCATGAAAATCTGTCAAAGAGTTGATGCTTGCAGTGGGAAGAGATTGACACCAATCATGGGCAATTCCTTTTAATGAACACTTGAAAAGATGAATCTGAACATCTTCATGCACGATATAAAATTGATGAATAAATTCATGAAAGTCCAACAAATGTTCAGCTGGTACCTCTGAACTTTTTCTTGAAATTCAGGGAGGATATCTTCCCATTCATCTCTATCAGGCAACGGATTTGGGAAACCAACTATTTTTGAAAAATCACAGAAGGCATACCTCGGAGCCGAAGTATCTTTCATTTCAAACCAGTGGACTCGCCAGTGGATTCTTTAGGCATGGAGTCGCCAGGTGAAAGATGCGCAACTTTGAATGTGTATGGATTTTTTTCACCAATATCAAAGACCAGATCTGATTGTCTTCGTTCTCCAAGGGAACTTCTCAAGCTGAGAAAGCAATTGCTAAAAACTTACTCAAGAAATCTCCTCTGGGTCAGCTTCAGGTGAGGTAGAGGAAGCCACAACTAAAAAAGTTGAGTAGAAACAGTGGAGTCACCACAATGGAGTCGCCAGGTGAATGTGCAATCTTCAATGGTTCTGGTATCTGATGCACCTTCAGAATCAGAAACTTCATTGTCGTTCAATCCTAGGGAAAAGTCTTCAATTCATTCCCTGGCAACATAGCCATAAATGTTAGCACCAGAAGTCACCCCTGGATTGCGGTAGAGATAACCCTGATACCCATTAGAATTTTATGTCACAGGTTGGTATAAAGGGGTCAAATGGGCGCAGTCATAGGAAAGTATCATCTTAACTTAGAAAACTGGGTTGATATGCACAAGAAGGTGAGGTCTTGGTTTAACTTCAGTCAGTAGGTTGTAGTAAGGGTGAGTAGGAGGAAGACTTTGGTGAGAAGTTGTAGAGGCCTGCTGAGGACATCAGGGCTTTTAGCAGCCCAAGGGGGAACAATTTAAAAGAAAGAACTTCTCAAATTTAAATCTCAAAGAAACTGAAAGGAAGTGTAACAACATTATAATCAAACTTTCATCATAATGCAGTCACAATAATTCAAGTGAATCAATCAAACATGAACTCTTTCCACATTAGAGGGAAATAAGAGAGAGTAAGAAAGATGTATGTCATTAAATAAGAAGTCTCAAATGCATATACATAATCAGAAGCCAAAGGCTTTACTAAAACTTTACAATACATGAGATTTTCTCTACCATTGACCTTTGCAAAATATAAAAACTAAGTATATATACTCAAATCAACTCGCCCCCTTACAAAAGCGTGCTCTGTTAACTGTATTCAAGGCTTTGCATCTGCATCTTCCTCTGTCAGACCGCACTTTCACTCTTTTGTCAGATACGATCTCGGACCGGTGCAAGAGAATCTGTTGACAGGGGGACCTTGGGTTGACAGTCTACCTCCACGACCAGTTTTTCCATCTTTTCCATTTATGGGGTGAAACGAGGTTTCAACTACCTCCCCCCATTTCCATTATCTTCTTTCATTGGGATCGAGATGCAGCCTGACACCCAAGAATTCTTTAGGCGGTGCCCATGACTTCCTCAGAATGACCTCAGCGCCTCGGGCCATGCTGCCTTCCTTCTGCATTCAACACAAGTGCTCTCGGCCTTTGGCGCAACTCCCCTCTATCTCTTCAATTTTGCATGTGACCTCATGCCACGACCTGGAGCTTTCATTCAAAGGTGTTATCGGGACTTTGCCTTTCGGGAGTATTCACTCCAACTTGATTTCAACATTGCGATGCCCAAAATTGCGAAATGACCTTTCAGATCGAAAGTTGATCTTGCTTCAAAATGGATGGCTAGTTGATCTTGGACCTACTTCTCATGTGATCACGTGCTGAGACCACGGGCTCAGTTCTCGAACGTTTCACGATTTCGCGTTCCAGGGGTCTCGCACCATGTTCCACTTCTGAAACATGATCCGTGAAATCGTGATCCTACTGATCCGGTGCCACGCATCCCTTAATTTGAACAGATCATATTGAAACCATCATCTTTTTGGGTCCTGGGATTTCAGGTTATGGATGCACCTTAATGGCAAGAACCCCGAACTCCCGATTCCCGATCCTCTGAAAATTGTCAGTGTCATATCAACGACCCTCGGCTCTTCACGATCGAACGGCCTGTATCATTTCGTGACTTTGCGTTTCACGAGATCCAATGACTTTTCTCCTTGACCTCTCTATCTCGCGAAACTGCGAAAAACTACTCCTTGCCCGCTCGCCTGATTTGAGACCACATCAAACCACTTCATGTGTTGCACTCGGTGCTCATGACTGTGACCTGTAAACAATTACTTGGATGACTGTGGGGCCTGATAAAAAAAAAGGATCAACAACAAAGGCAAAGAGAGAAGTCATCGATTTTATAGAAAACATAGAGGTTCATGGCCAATATTTCTCAGGCAACATGCTAAGGAAAAACAGATCGATCAAATGGATGAGGGAAAACAGAAGAAAACTACAAGCCGAAAAAGGAAAAATTATGATCGGGCCTGCAAAAGGAGGAGAGACAGGGAAAATTTCCAGACTTAAAGTAGAAACCGCAAACCCTAAGGCTTTGACAAGTTTATGTGCTAACACCTCATACCAACATTCACAATAGAGTTCTCCAAAACAAATTCTTATGAATTACTAAGACATACATGTTCCTGATTTCTTCAGACTACTCACCCTAACACACACATGAAGACATACCTTTAACCTGTAGTTGACCTGAGTTTTAGATCCCTGATATTCAACAATTTTTCCTCACAGATTCGTGACCCTATACATTGTCTTCTCACAGGTATCTGTTTTTTTTCTCACTATAGCTCGCGGATGTACGTGCTTTTCCTCCTGAAAGCCACGTATTTGCTCAAAGAACCTCTATTTGTAACTTCTTTTTTGTACGCTTGGCTCTTGCAAACGTCTTACTTCACTGGAATTCTCTTCCTTCGACTCACTTCCTTAGATATCCAACCTGTATTCTTAGATGTGATTTTCCAATCAACTCTTCTCTGTGTTTTAATGAGGATCTCATGCAACTCACATGCAACTTGTTAAATTCTGTTTATAGTTACTTTGACATGCAATTGACGTGAAACTTGTTAAATTTTGTTTACAACTACTTTACCTTGACATGCAACCTGTTAACTTCCTGTTCAAGGGTTGACATCAATGACAACCAATCTTTCAACAATTCAATGACAATTAATCTTTCAATAATTACAATTAATCTTTCAATAATTAATCTTTCAACCATTAATCTTTCAAAAATATTTTGGTCATCCAATTTGCTCCTAACATCACTCACCAAGGGAAAATATGTTATCAACTTAAACCTACTCACTTGCGACATTTATATTAGTCTTACTAAAACATGTCACTATTGGCATGCTTAACCATTGTTTTCAACACCTTTCCACAACCATATGGCCTCAAACTCATTGGAAATAGAAGAGTCAAACACTAAAATTGACCAAATTTTTATATTGTAGATACTATCTCCAACAAGTGCACTTGAGCAACACAGATACTACCCCCGAAAAGTTGCACTACTCCACAAAAATCCAATTTTGATTGTTTTGAGCCTAACTTTCCAAAAGGGGAAGTGAGTTATATGTGGACCATCTTAAACCTTGATTATTATTGTTAGCCTTGATTTTTCCATCTTTAACCATTATTTTGAAGACCACGTCAATGGGGTTTAACCACTGTTTCCCTATAAATAAATTCCTAAGGTCTCTGCATTCATCCATTATCACAATTGAGGTTATGCTACTGAAATATCACCATAAATCTTGAGGTCATCTTCCTCTTGATAACATATTTCTTGTCTAGGTACCTTGCTTATCCACCAAGGAGGGACTCATCAACACACCAAAAAAGTGAAGGACCCATCCCAAGGATAGGATTTGGAGCCCACCATCTTCATCAAGCTCACTTCAAAGGGGTTTTCTTGGCCCATTCATCAATATTGGAGCATTCTTTTTAAACTTGTTGTTCATTTTCAATGCAATGCTTTCTTTATTATGCTCTTTCATGCAGGTATAAGTTAGGATTTGAGAATGGTAAAGTTAGTTTAGGGTTTAGGTTTTCTATCTCCAAAACCCATTATTGTTTGTGTTTAACACTGTTAAATTAGTGTATTTTGTACACCCTTGTCACGGATTGCGCACAACACTTATAGTAAGAGATAGAATGGTTTTAAGCCAAAAGAAGAGGGAGGTTGGGGGCTAAAAAATGTGCATTTCTTTGGTCTTTCACTACCTTCAATTTTTTTTTTGAAAATTCCTTACCAAAAAAGGTTTATGGAGAGATAATATTGAGTAGAAATATATTTCCCAGGTTCCTTTTTAGACTGGAAATAGAGTCTCAAAAACAAAATCTAGGAATATTTCCAATTACTGGAAAGCACTAGTTTGGGCTTTTCCTATGATAGGAGAGAATTTAACTTGAAAGGTACGATCAAGTGAATAAGTGAGAGTTGGTGTTGATTTTTTCTCAAGATGTAGTGACATGTATTTTTTTTCCCAAGGAGATCATTGAAATCTTGCATCGAAAATATTTTTACTTTATGAATCAAGTAGAAGATCCATATTCCATTGGAATCTAGTGCTAAGGTTAGAGGTTTGTTGAATATTTAGGGTGGGAAGGTAGTTGAACTATGATATGGGATGCTTATGTAAACTATCTTAAGAAGGGGAACAATAGATTGAGAGAAAATCCTAATCGTTATCCTAGTCTATAAATAAGATTAGGGAGAATACACAACAAGAATTGGTTACAAAGTTATGTTAGCTTCCGAATATAATGATCCTTGTTGGTGGAGGAGTCAAATTTAGAGACTAAAAGTTCCTAAGAAAACCAAAATATTTCTTTCCACTTAAAAATAAAATTTTAGCTTGGGAAGCTCTTCAAAAAGGCCACAAGCAGGGTTTGGGGATTTGTTTCTTATGTAGAAATGATTTTGACACTAAAATGATCGTGAGGCTACTTCACACTTTCTTATTCATTGTCCTTATGTAAAGGAAGTTTGGAAGGAAGTACAAAATATAACGGGTTTAACAAATGTGTGGTATTGGGAATACCATTGAAGTAAGTATGATTTTTTGGTTTGGGAGAATAAAAGCTAAAAAATTTAGAGTTATCCCATGCTTAGTTATCTGGTGCATCCCGGTAGCTGAAAATTCAATTATTTTTTATGAAGAATTCTCCCCAACATTCCAAGTATTTTTTCTTGTAAATGCTCTGGTTCAAAGTTTTTGCATGCAGGATTTAGAATCTATTCCTAGTCAATTGAATGAGATCCCAATTGATAAGTTTTTGGCTTGCGGATTTTATGATGGGGCTGTTGATATTATGGTAGTTGCGGGAGGTATTTACCTCCACATGTAAACCTGACGAGGATAGAATACTCCGGTAAGAAAGAAGAAACCCTAATGAGTTGGCTAATAACCCTAGAAGACTTGTCGGCTTAAGAAGATAATTTATATTAGGTTATTAGCCTCCAAGAGAAGAATTCGGCCAGAAATAATAATATATAATGAACAGATAGATACCCACAATGAGAAGTTGACCCAGGAAGTTAGCCAGAATTAGTATAAATACAGGAGGCCAGTTCTCATTCTGGCAGGCAGTCTCAGAATTGCAAAGAAACACTTGTGCGCACTGTAGTTGCCCAGTTTCTGCACAGGTTTGGAGGAGAGCTGTCGTTGCAGCTGCTGCAGCTAGCAGTTACGCTTGGACTATCTCTTGTCTAGGGTTTGGACTATCTGATCATCTCTTGTTGATGCACTATCCTTGGGAAAAGGTGTGCTACCCTTTGATTGTCTATCTAGCCTAGGGTTTGCTTCCAGAGTGATTCTCTGTCAAGGTTAAGGTGCTCAGAGGGTGGCTTCGGCCTATGGTTGGGTGAAAAGGGTATTCTCAATGGTAAAACGAGCACATCCACTTATATTCTAACAGGGGCCTACCAAGGAAATCCAAATTTTAGTAGTGCTATAGGTGTTTTGTTTTTCTTTGATGATAACTTTACTAAATTTAAAGTAGGTCTAGATTTATGTTTGAACAAGCATAATGTGTAACCCTAAAGTTGCTTATAAAATGTTCTTTGGATAGAAACATCACAAGGTTACAAGTTTTTGGTGATTAATTAGATGAATAGATATGACTTCCAAACTTTATGCTCAATCCTTTGGGTGAAAACCAGAAAGAGATTGGATCCCTATTTGAATTCATTTGCTTTACATGTGTATAGGGAATTGAATATGTTTTCTAATTCACTTTAGAAGGAAGTTCAAGGGACTATGGAGGGCTTTGTGGGGTTGAAGGAGATTAAAGATGGTGTAGCTTATCTTTTTGTCCAAATGATATTATGGTCTATTGTTGTTTTTTTTTTTTTTTTTAAATGATATATTGAGGTAAGGTCCATCGAGGTAACCCCTTTTTTTAATAATCCGGGGCATAAGATATAGGGAATGTTGATTTTTTAATTTTGTGTTTGTTGAAAACTTTAAAATTTGTTTTATAATTTTATCCTTTTTTTTTTTAATGTAGAAAGGAACATGTGCATATATACCTTCCTTTTCTTTGTAGTATGAGGGAGAATATGTTTTTTTTTTTTTTTAGTTTTCTTTTTTAAAAGTGTTGTATGCATTCGAAGAATGAATTTTAGTTTTGACTATGAATGAAAGTTTCCATTTTTTTTTCGGTGGAAAAAAAGAATGGGGTTAATGACCTATTTATTGTATCTCAATTTTATCTTATACTCTATTTTTATCGTACTATGTTTTCTTTTTAAATTTATTTGTGAAAATATTTTTAATGGTATCGATTGATATTTTGTAAAGTGACATCCTTCGCTATTCTCTAATGATTTAGCTAAGACTCAACATTTTTATGCCAACTTCTCTTAAGCCATAGATAACATTGACAACATTCAACCTTTAACATGATGATTGTAAATTCCATATTCAAACAACATAGGAAAAGCGTTATTGAAAGTGTTTTGGTTTTGAATCAAATCTTTTTAAGTGAAATTAATTGTAATTTTTTTTTAGGTCATAATTTAAAATGTTGTAGTCTAAACCTTTTATGAATTTGATCTTTTCTAGCCGCTCAAAATAATGAGAAGGGAAAAATGCAAGTTTCCTTTGAAATTTAGTAAGACTAATTTTGGATTGACTGAATTGTAAATATCAATTATTAACATTGCAAAATTAGATTATAGTAGGGGTATTCAAGGTTGTTGTATCTATTTCTACATTAAAAACAACAATTTCAACAATTTAAAATTGTAATTTTAATAAAGGTTTTATGACCAAATTTCAATAACCATAAACCAAAAAGATCAAAATTGTAAAATATTTAACTTTCTTCATTTAAAATAAATACATTTTTAATTTTTAACATTTTTAAATATTTTTAAATCATCCTAACATCTTAAACAAATTAATAAATATTAAAATTAAATTAAAAAATTTCTTAACCATGTAATTTTGTCCAATTCCAATATAAATAACCAAAAATTGATACATTTTATATGATAGTTATAAGCAAATATTCAGAGTGCTCATTTGAAATATGCTTGTAAAGGTAGATTGGTTCTGTATTAAGTACATAAATAAATGAATTATCTAGATTAACTCCCCACATTTAAATAAGTGTCACTTATATTTAAATAGTCTAAGTAGTGCAGATTACTGATATACGAAGCTAATTATTTTGATTCGCTTCTGTTATGTTTTTTTAGTCTTTTAAACTAAGTATGTAGTTTAATTTAGAAAATTATAATTTATAATTTGTTTGGTTCATTATTTTAAAAATGTGATTTGTTTATAAATTTATTGTGTTAAAGAAAATCATTATATATAGAAAAATTTCATACTTCAAAAGTTCACGATCTTCAAAAGTTCACGATCTTCATAGAACTTGTAGCTAATTTTTCATGAACACTCATCGAGTGGTTTAAGGGAGAAAAATAGAAAAATAAAACTTATATAGATTGAAATATTTATAAAATCAAGGGTTAAGATGTGCATGGTATGTAAACACTTTTTTTTTTTTTGCTAGCTATGTGATCAGTGTAAACACTTTCCATATAATGTAGAAGAATCTCATTGTAAAGTTTTGTCTATTTTGTCTATATTATTAATGAACAATGAACAAGTTATGGATTATGGAATTCAAGTTTTGTCTATAAATAATGAACAAGTTATGGATTATGGAATTCAAGTGATTGCTAGCTATGTGATTAGTATAAATACTTTCTCCATATAATGTGAAGAATCTCATTATAAAGTTTTGTCTATATTAATGAACAAGTTATGAAATTCAAGCGATTTGATGTAGAGTTAAGGAAATTTATTTTTATTATCAAGACTTCATTCTTGACACTATAAATCATTTCTCCACTGTGATATACATCAAGGTTTGTTGTTCCATTAACTGCACAATTACTTACTTGATGAACATGTTATAATTAAGTGTCAAGAAAGCAAGAGAACTAAATAAGCCTCCTCAATTGGTTGCTTCGATCAATAAATTGATAGGAATATAACTGGTTGCTACGGGTGAGTGGTTTTTGGGAAGGACTTTCATGAAGGTAGGGAATGCATTTTTCATTTGAAACTTGGTTTATGGGACATATCGATTTCATCATGAAATTTTAGATTTTTTTTATTTTTTATGTTAAATTGTAAGTTGAAGTGAATTTTACAAAAAAAATGAGTTATTTTTAAATATAAATAGTATTTTTTTTTTTATGAATAGTTTATTATTTTTTTATTAGACTTGAAATTTGACTATGGTAAATAAATTTTTTTAAGATGTACTTGATAGTTTACTAAAAATTTAGCATGTCAACAATTATATGGATAGCCCATCATAATTTTTAAGTGTTGTCTAATTGAGACTTCTGCAATTCCTTTCCCTGTGGTTCTTGTCACATTCAGTAATGTGGTTCGAGCCCTTAGGATGAGCACATTGAATGCTACTCTTCCATGGGTTGATGGATGCTCATAGAGGACACAAACAACAAGTTAGCAGATTAGTTGCCATAGAGTTGAAGTGAGTGAGAAGCTACCTTATAATCTGCACTAGTTTTGGGAAATAGAGTTGCAGCCTACTAATGACGATGATAGAATGATGAACATTGGAATCAAGTTGATAAAATGATGGACAATTCATTCCTAGATAAAATTCCAATTTTGTTTCGTGCTCAATGCTCCTTTTGAGATAAAATTCCAACCTTGTTTGGTGCCCAATATTCATTCTAAAATAAAAGAAACTAACACTTAGAAAATTTACATAAAACATAAAATAAAAAGAAAGGAAAACATCCAATCATTATCAAATTTTCATTTGACAAACAAATGTCAAATGTCAAATTCTAGAATTGCTTTTTATCCAAAATGATTTACCAAAATTTTAAGCCCTCTAAAAATCTCTTCACATTTTAGAAGAATGTAGAATAATTACATACCTCTAAATAACAAGGTGTTGAGAAACATCAGGATCTAATGTATATTCTTGATTCCAATAGGTATGTGAACATTGAGACAAAGTTTTATACCATGAAAAGATGTAAACACTAATGAGCAATATTCACTCTGTTATGCAGTTGAATGCTGTGGTTGATAATATATAGACTATTAGATCTGAAAACTTATACACCATCCACATATTGGCTGCCTTAAACACTTGAGAAATATGAAGGAAAAAAAATTCCCCCAAAAATACTATCCACAATTTTTTGTGATAATGCGACTGCTGGTTCGAAGAATCTCATTTTATGATTTTATTGCCGTGGAAAGCTCAGGGCACTAAATTTAAAAATCTCAGCGTACGTTTGAGCTCATTTATTAAAAAAATAAAAAAATCTGTCCCTTGGGAATTGTGTATTTACTGGAGCATAAAAATAATACATCGCCTGGTTTCCCATGGGCAGCGTGGTTTGTGGGGATTACTGGGGAATGATTCGGTTGCTGTCTAGGAGCTGTATATGTTGACTAATGCCTTCCTGCAATAAATCCTCAAAAAAATCTGTTTATTTCAATACGAAAGTACGGTTATATTTCAATGGTCTCCAAGTACCGAATCCCGATGTGCATTGTTCAGGACTCTGAGCTTTGAAGAGTCGTCGTATGTCAGGCATTACTTGCAGTTGAAGCAAACCTGCAGGTTGCGAAGTAGTCTGTTGTTATGTCTGGAATTCTGGGCAATAAGATCATCTTCTCATACATAATCTCCCTGGTCCTTTCCTCGTTGTCATAGCCTGTAAACGCACTACAATCTTTGCGTTATCCATAACAGGCTAGTATTTTCCAAGCAGCAGACGGTGCAAACTTGAAATACTCAAAAGCGGTTTCCACTGTTGTAAATTCTACATTCATCACGAGAGACTTCTTGTGTCTTATTCATTTTTTTCATCCAAGCTTTGTCAATTCTTTCCTTCATGGTTACTCTCAATCCTCATCATAGGATGTCCGAGAGTTTAATATGTTTCAAACCTGAAAAATATAGCATATGTAGCTCTATGAATACCATGTTTCATTTATATCTTGTATGA
>ML843414.1:14416-29932 GCA_009831015.1 Picea engelmannii
AATGAAGAGAAATCTTGTCTCTATATTGGCCCTTGAAGACAAAGGTTACAAAATTACCTTCTCAAAAGGAAGAGTTCTTGCATGGCACAAAGACTCTCATATCAACTCTTCCAAAGTAATTGGTGTCAGAGAAAATAGCTTGTACAAATTGACCATCAAACCAGTTCAAGCCTTATCACATGACACTATCAGCTTGAGTGAGTTATGGCATAGAAGACTTGCTCACATTCATTATAGAGCTCTTCCAGCTCTAAGGGAAATGGTAACAGGTCTACCAGAGATCCAGATCCAGCATGAAGGTGTTTGCAAAGGTTGTGCCCTCGGCAAAAATGTTAAAGGATCCTTTCCTAGTAGTGACAACAGATCCAAGGAAATCTTGAACAGTTGAACTTGATACATTCAGATGTATGTGGGCCAACGACTGTTGCATCCTTAAATGGGCACTTGTACTATGTACTCTTCATAGATGATCACTCTAGGAAAACTTGAATTTACTTCCAGAAAAAACAAGGATGGAGTCCTTGCCAAGTTCCAAGAATTCAAATCTCAGGTTGAAAACTTGACTGGAAGAAAAATCAAAGTATTGAGATCAGACAATGGAGGAGAATACACCTCAAAAGAATTCATCAGCTTTTGTATTGAAGCAGGGATCAAAAGGGAGCTTACAGTTCCGCACAATCCTCAACAAAATGGAGTTGTTGAAAGGAAGAACAGAACTATCATTGAGGCAACTAAGGCAATGATACATGATCAGAGGATACCCATGACTCTATGGGCAGAAGCATGTATGACAGCAGTATATGTTCAAAACCGTAGTCCTCATCAGATCCTGAAGAATATTACTCCAAAAGAAGCATTCACCAAAGTGAAGCCTAAGATCGGACACTTCAGAATATTTGGATGTCCAGTGTACCTTCATGTACCCAAAGAAAAGAGATCCAAACTAGAACCTTCGGGAAGAAAGGGTACATTTGTAGGATACAGTGAATCCTCAAAAGCATATCGAATCTACATCCCAACTCAGAGAGAAATCGAGGTAAGCAGAGATATTACTTTTGAAGAAGAAGTAGCCTTCCAGAAATCTAGAGAAGCTCAAATGGAAATAGATGGTAAAACAATACCTCCCCCTCATTCAGCAGTTCAGAGGGAGACAGATATTGTTCTAGATGAGCCAACAGCGCCATTTGACCCAGTTACTCCAACAGACTCAGTTGCCCCAAGTAATATACCCAGAAACATCACAATTGGACATAAAAGACCTGCTTGGGCTCGACAAACTTTAGAAGAAGCAGAAGGGCATAAAGCCCCACAAGGAGCAACCAGAGAAAGAAAGAGGCCTAAGAGATTCTCAAGCTACATTTCAGCCTTGACACACATTATTGATTCAGAACCAACTTGTCATGGAGAAGCCTCCAGTGAGCAAGTATGGCAAGATGCCACGACTAAAGAATACCAATCTATACTAAAGAATGATGTATGGGATGTTGTCCCAAAACCAGAGGGAAAGTCTGTAGTGACTTCCAAATGGATTTACAAAATCAAACATGTTGTTGATGGAAGCATTGAAAAATATAAAGCAAGATTTGTGGCCAGAGGGTTCTCACAAATAGAAGGAATTGACTATGACGAGATATTTGCACCAGTAGCCAGATATACCTCCATTTGATCTATCTTTGCACTAGCTACTTCCATGGGTTGGAAGCTACATCAGATGGATGTAAAGACTACTTTTCTCAATGGTGAAATTGAGGAAGAAGTTTATATTGAACAGCCAGAAGGTTTCGTTATACACAACGAAAAATCTCATGTATGTAGATTGAAGAAAGCCCTATACAGTCTAAAACAAGCACCACGTGCTTGGAACGAGAAAATGGATGGTTTCCTAATGAGTTTGGGTTTCAACAAAAGCACAGCCAACCCAAACCTATATTATCACATTGATGGAAATGAGTGCTTGATTCAAGTTCTATATGTGGATGATTTTTTCATCACCAGTTCAGAGAGACTCATTGTTGAATGCAAGCAGGCATTAACTGCCAAATTTGAAATGAAGGATTTGGGCCAAATGCATTATTTCTTGGGACTCGAAGTATGGCAAAGATCACATGAGATTTTCCTAAGCCAAGGAAACTATAATTTGGAGATACTGAAAAGATTCAAAATGACAGATTGTAAATCCATGCCTACTCCAATGGTGATGGGCTTAAAGAAGATGAATGACACTGATTCAGGTGAGATAGATCCACATTTATATCGACAACTTATTGGATCTTTGATGTATCTGGTTAACACCAGACCAGACATTTGCTATGTAGTAAATGTGCTTAGACAGTTTATGAGCCACCCAAAATAAACACACTAGATAAATGCAAAACACGTATTGAGATGCTTACAAGGCATAATTGGTTATCGCCTAAGATATGCAACCAATGTGGACCTAATTTTGGATGGATATGTCGATGCAGATTGGGCAGGAAGTGCAGTAGACAGAAAGAGCACCTCAGGTAGCTGCTTCACCCTAGGATCAGCCATGGTTTCCTAGTGCAGCAGAAAACAAAGCTCTGTGGCTTTGAGTACAGCAGAGACAGAATACATTGCACTGAGTGTGGTAGTTCGTGAAGTTGTATGGCTTCGCAAACTTTTGACAAACTTGTTCGATCATGAGATGGATCCAACGACTATTCATTGTGACAACCAGAGCTGTGTAAAGCTCTCCGAGAATCCAGCATTTCATGACAAATCAAAACATATTGAAATCAAGTATCACTATATCAAAGACATGGTGCAAACGAAGACAGTACATGTACAATATCTTTCTACTCATGATCAAATTGCAGATATCTTCACTAAACCACTTGCCAAGAATAAGTTCGAGTATTTCCGTGCGAAAGTTGGCCTGATGGAAAATGCCTCCCTAGATGAGAGGGAGTGTTGATGAATGTAGCTATGTGAGACATTCTCCAGCTTACAAACCTGTGAGGTGTGGATCATTGCAGCTATGTGAAGTATTTCTCTCAGCTTACAAACCTGAGAGAAAGCCCCTAAGAAGGGTACGTGGTTCCTGCCTGAGACAGAGTTAGGAACGTAGAGATGACCTCCTCCGTTCAGAGAGTGAGAAGAACTCCAGATGATTATCCAGTGGAAAAGCGATCTATTGAGTTATGACGTGCTTGTGGCTGAGCACAAGGTGAACGTGTGAAATCCCAAAAGTATTGGGCACATCGTCATGTGAACAGAAATGAAAATGATGTGATAGCCTCCTCTGAGCAGCAGAGTTGATGAGAAGACTCTAGATGATTCTCCTGTCGGTGGCAGTGGGAAAGCAGATCTGTAGAGTGGATGTGCCTGTGGACGAGCACAAGTGAACGTGTGAAGACCTGGTTCTTCTGTGTAATGCAGTGAATCACAGCTATGACATCCCTATGGATGTGCCCCTAGTGGATGAGCATTAGTGGGTGTATCAGATCCTTTACTATATAATGTTCAAGAGTCAGACCTGCCTGTAACCCTAATTGTTATATAAAGGGTACAGGTCGGCCCCACCTTAATGTGATTAAGAATAAATGTAAAAGATAATTAATATTAATATTAATATTAATATTAATATTAATAATAATAATATATTATAAAGTGACTTAGAGAGGTCGGCCTTGTTGAGCCAATAGACGCCTTTGTTGATTGGTCAAGTCTAATATAAGTAAGGGATGATTCTCCATTGTAGAATCATATCTTTCTTGTGAGTTTGGAAATTTTAGCAAACACTTCTACTTGGGAAAAGGTGTGCACCTCTCTTGGGCGCTAGTCTTCTAGGGCTTAAGCACCCTCTTGTATGCTAAGTCATTCTTGGTGATAAAAGGTCTTTCTCTTGAAAAATATAGCAAAGGATTTGGATGGGCTTTCTTCCCTTGTTGAGAAGGGTTTCCCAGGATACTTCTTGTGTTCTTGTACATGGTGTTTCTTCTTGTCATCTCAGTTGCTGCAACATTCTTGTTTATGGTTAAGACATGATGAAATTGAAATGAACTACATGCTTAACCTAACTTATTGAAAAATCAACAGTCCTTTCATCAAGTGTTTTTTTTTCACAGGTAATTAATCTTGTTTTTCAGTGATTTTAATTAATCTTGAGTTTTTCACTCAATAATCCTCCAAAGTGGTGAAAGGCGTTCTAATGATCGAGCCCAATGGGTGACGAAGGTATAAAGATGTTGTAAATGACCATGCTAGACATCTCCTAGAGTCCTGTGGAATTCCGTTAAGTATTGATGGAATATTTTAATAATTAAAAAAATTCGTAAATTGGAAATTTTAATTATTTTTTATGAAAAATGTAAAAATTTGGTACTTGTGGATTTTGTATCGGGGTGTGAATACTCAAATCAAATGGCTTATGACCCCTACACCTTTGGACCAAATTTCAACTCAATTGGTCAAGTTTTTCTAGGTCATTGTCCATGAGGAGTCAAGTCAGTAAAAAATCAACAAATAATTGGCTAAGGTAAAAAAGCCAAAAATTGTAAAAGTGTCTAAAGTCAAAAACAGAAGTGGGGAAATGTTTTCTAATGTATTTCGTAAGTTGGAAAAGTAAAAATCCACTTAGAAGAACCCCCCATGACAAGTCAAAAGGTGTTTTCCCCCTTCACATCTCACCCCTCAAACCCTAACTCACTACCAAAACCCTAGAAGTGCACCCCCCTTGCCCTATTCTCTCTCTCTTGGATGGGTGACACTTGTAACTCATCCAAGAGGGGTCTCTCATATTTCCCTCCTTTAAAAAGAAGTCCCTTCTCCTCATTTTGACATCAATTTTTCACAGCAACTCTATTATACCAAAATCTCTCCCCACTATTTCTCATTCTCTCCCATTTTTCTCTTGTAAATTTTGGCGCCATTTAGTAACTTTTCTTGGAGCAATAAAGTGAAGCTTTGGAGGATCCCTTGGTGTTCTCTTGATGTTTTTGGTGCATTCTTGGTTCTCTTGTATCGTATTTTCTCTTGGTAAGGTAACATTGTAGATTTTGTTTATTTTTGTTCCACATTGTTTTATTTGAAGAAACCTAAGCAAAGTATTTTTCTAGGGATAAATCTGTAGTAGTATTGCTATAGGTTTATGTGATTTGTTTTTATTAGTGTTTGCAAAGTATTTTGTAGGCCTTTTAAAAGATCTCACTTTCTTGCCTCATTGTGTAACAAAGGTTTACACATTTGCAGGTTGCCAAAGTTTGGAGGAGGAACTCCAAAGACTTCATTATATTCCATATAATTTTCTGTTTTAATTTCATTTTTCTATTTACTTATTTTTTGCATATATAATCACTTAAATCTTGCTAAAAAATCAATTTCCAAGTTCATATTTTTATTGTAAATATTTTTGTACATATGCTAACTCAAAACTAACATTTTGTGGTGATTTTTAGCATTTTTCAGCAAGCTTTGTTGGCTGATTTATGCAGGTTTTTGTTAAATTTTCAATAAGCTATGGCTCATGTATTCTCTTTTAAATTTTCTGTTAACTATTACTTGAACCATAACTACTGCAACAAACCAAGATCACAAGAAGAATAACCATGCATACGTACACAAGAAGTATCCTGAGAAACCCTTCTCAACAAGTGAAGAAAACCCAGCCAATCATTTGCTATATTCCTCAACAGAAAGACCTCCCACACCATCACCAAACCTAGCACACAAGAAGGTGTTGTATTTCTCATAATTTCAGACCACAGCTTCTGAATTCATGAGATGACACAATGATAAGTGTGTTTCCTCAATGGGGATTCACCTTTATTTATATAAGACTTGTCACATCAAATGATGTGTCTATTGGCACAATAGGGCCGACCTCAATAACTAAAAATATAATTAATAATTACCATATTAATTATCTTTTACATTAAGGTGGGGCCGACCTGTACCCTTTACATTACAATTAGGGTTACAGGCAGGTCTGACTCTTGGACAATATAGCAAGGGATCTCATACACCCACTAGTGCTCAGCCACTAGCGGCACATCCATAGGGATGTCCATATCTCAGGCTCACTGCATTACACAAAAGAACCACTTCTCACTAGTGCTCAGCCACTAGGATCATGTTCACCTGTGCTTGTCCAGAGGCACGTCTACTCAAAAGATCTTTCCCACTGCATTACACAGGAGAGTCATCTGGAGTTTCATCATCAACTCTCTGCTCTGCTCAGAGGAGGCTAATACATCATCTTCATCTTTATCTCATGATGATGCACGCAGCACTTTTGGATTTATCTTCTTTCTCACTGCGTTACACAAGAGAATCATCTGGAGTTCTTCTAAACTCTCTGTAAGGAGGAGGCTATCACTACGTTCCAGCTTTGTCTCAAATAGGAACCACACACCCATCTCAGGCGCTCTCTCTCAAGTCTATGTCCTGGAGGATGTCTCACGCAACTGTAATCATCAACACTCCCTCTCAACTAGGGAGGCATTCTCCATCAGGCCAAGTCTCGAACGGAAGTATTCGAACTTTGTCCCAATTGTAATCATCAACACTCCCTCTCAACTAGGGAGGTAATCTCCACCAAGCTAGTTTCTCACAGAAGTACTCAGTATTGGCAAGCGGTTTGTGTTGATATTATGGTAGCTGCGGGAGGTATTTACCTCCACGTGTAAACCTGAAGAGAATAGAATATTCCGAGAAACAAGAAGAAACTCTAAATAATCGGTAAAGAACCCTAGAAGACAAGTCGGCTCAAGAGAATGATGTGTATTAGGTTATTAGCCTCCAAGAGAAGAAGTCGGCTGAAGAGAATGATTTGTATTAGGTTATTAGCCTCCAAGAGAAGAAGTCAGCTAAAGGAAATGTTATATACTAAGTAATTAGCACCCAGAATGAAAAGTCGGCCCAGGCAGTTTGGCAGAAACAGTATAAATATAGGAGGCCAGTCTTCATTCTGGCCAGTATTCTCAGAACTGCAGAAGTACACCTGTGCGCACTGCAGTTGGCCAGTTTGTGCGCAAGTCTTGGGAGCAGATGTTGTCGGCAGTTCTGCAATCTGCATTTTCGGTTTTCTCGGTTGGACTCTCTGATCAGCTTTTGTTATTCTTGCTTGGTGCGCTATCCTTGGAGAGAGGTGTGCCACCTTTGTTTGGCTATTAATCCTAGGGTTTGCTTCTGGAATCATTCTCTGTCAAGGTTAAGGTGCTCGGGGGTGGCTTCGGCCTATGGTTGGGTGACAATATTGCTATATTGTCTATGGTTAAACGGGCACATCCATTACTTTCTAACGGGTTATGGGCCCACGCAATCTTCGGACAGTCTAACCGCTGGAAGATAGATTGGGAGTATTTGCTCAGTTGCAGCCAGTTTCTGCTACAGCAACGAAATCCTAACCCTCTCACTGAGGCACCTTGAGTGAAGAGATTAACCTAATTTCTGGATAGACTAGTGCATCCTAGCCTAGCGTATCTCCTAGTACTCTCAACAAGCTAAAACGTCAAGTTTGAGTTTTTGGTCAAAATCAAGGGTTGACCAAGTCAAGGCAATTATGACTTACTCTATGAAGTCAGAAAACAAGTTAGAAGGGGCTTCTAACTTCATAGCATGGAAGACAAGGCTTGACCTCATCCTTACCAAGAATAAAGTGTTAGATATCGTAAAAGGAAAGATCGTGGAACCACAGTTCAAAGAAGGAAAAGAGAAGAAACCCCAGAACGTTGCAGTTATGGAGAAGTTCAAAGACGATGACATCAATGCCATGAGTATCATAGTGGACTCTATAAAAGACCACTTGATACCCTACATCTCCCATCTTGACTCATCTAAGAAGATGTACGATGCCCTAACAAACCTCTTCTCAGTCAGAAACATTGGACAAGTAATGAGTCTGAAGAATGAGCTCCGCGACATGAAAATGAATGATCATGACAGCATAACATCATACTTTGTGAAAATCTCTCAGTTAAGAGATCAACTAAAAGCTATTGAAGAGATCATTTCAGAGAAGGAACTGGTAAATATAGTACTCAATGGTCTTCCCAAGACATGGGATGCATTTGCCACAAGCATGAACACAAGGAAGGAGTATCCTACGTTTGACGAACTTTGGACTTGCTGTGCACAAGAATAATCAAGGATTAGTGCAAAAGAGAAACCTCAAAATAAATACGATGATCAAGCCTTCACAGCAAGGTTCAAGAATTTCAGGAATAAAAGGAAGTTTGGCTCCAAGAAAAAGCCAAATCAAGAGAAAGATATGTCAAAAATACAATGCTTCAACTGTCGAAAGTATGGTCACTACAAGAATCCTTGTCCCAAGGTAAAGAAAAGGAAGGAAACAAGGAAACATCAGTTGTCGAAGAAAAAGAACCTTCAAAGAAGACCAAGCAGGATAAAACAGACTTTTTCTTCTAAGATAAGGTAACAATACTCTTCATAGTTCTTGTACATACCATGTTTACATAGTCTCTATACATATCTATTTCTTAGAAGATAAGATGTTCAAAGAGAAACTATATGAAAGAACAACAAGATAAGGATTGCTATCATGATGACTACAAGTCAGGCAATACACATGAAAGGATGAAGTACATCAACAACCCCTGGTAGCAATTCATGTGGAAGTTATTACATAAGTAACAACTGCAAGATAAGGTGAAATCAGAATCAAACTTAAAGAAACCTAGAAGAATTAAAGATAGAAAGAAGTCAGCAATCAAGAGGAAATTGGAAAAGGACTTATGACACTTTGCAAAAGGCAATAAGGATGCAGACGGAAGGGTGGGCTCTCTTAGTTGGAGAGAGTTGATTACAGAATTCCATAAGAAGAGCATGCATTCATATTTAGGATTAGGAGGGAGCTAATCCTAAATAATATGATCCACTGAAGATGATGAAGTATCTATCCATGTTCCCATCAAAGGTAGCAACCATGAAAAACAACACATGTTCAGTTTGACTTTAGAAGAAGTCTTCTTCAAAAAGAAGCCTTAAAGTATCACTGGTTGTCCATCTACATCCATGATCCTATGATGAAAGGAAGAAGTCGGAATCTTCAAGGCATGGAATCTATAGAAAACTTCATGGACCCAAGAGCTAAAAGAGAAACATGAAGAAGAACATGAAGATTCCAAGAGAAAAAGAAAAGCCAGAACAACCAGTCATTATATCAAGAATCACAAGACTACCAACTTGATCTGAACCCTCTAGAAGCAATCAAGCAGAAGAAATGAAAGTTGTGATGAAGAACAGTGTATGGAAGACTTATGAATGAAATCATTGCGAGATCCAGAACTAAAGGTTCTCCCAGATGGAGGGAGAGGACTATGATGATAGCTTGTTCCAGACATACCTCTACCTGAGACATTATATCTCGTGCAATATCCATGGGATGGAGTTTACATCAGACGGATGTAAGGAATGTTCTCCTCAAAAGAGTAATCAAATGAAGAAGCGTATAGCAACCTCAAGGTTTTGAGGTATACCAGAAAGAGAGTCTTGTATGCAGATGGAAGAAGATCTTATACAGATTCAAACAACTTGGTGCAGAACCTCCAATGCACAGCAGAAGCGTGGTGAAAACTTTCTATAACAGAGATATTGTATTGGAATGGTTACTCAGAAGCTCAAGATGATGCATTACTAATCCATGACAAACTCTCATGATGGCAGAAGAAGTACCACTTGGATATATTCCAGTTTGACCTTTGCCATGATGTTATGAGCTAGCAGGAAACAAAAGAAATGAATCCAACTATGATATACTATAATGATCAAGAGCTATATGAAGCCTTCAGAGAAAACTAGTGTTCTAGAAAGACCGAAGTACATTAAGATCAAGCATTACATTCGTCGTGATGAGGTCCAGAAAGGAGAAGTGGTTCTCCAATATATCTCCACAGATGAGCAGATAAGCAGATATTTTGGTAAAGCCTATATCCAAGATGAAAGAGTTTGCATACTCAAAAACAAGTTGGAGCTCGTGGAGACGACTTCCTTATTGAAAAGGGAAGAGATGACTCTGAGGTTGGGAGGGAGCACTAATGTGTTATTGATTTATGGACAGTCATTTTTCAGTTCGAAAAATGGTCCAAAATGAGCAGTTCCTTTCCAGTTCGGAAAGTGGTTTTAGATTTCTGACGGACAAGCATTTTCCAGTTTGGAAAATGGTCCAGATCAAACGGTCATTTTCGTAATGAAAATGGTTTGATGGATTGTTGATGTACCATAGACAACGATTCCCCTTGTGGCCAGTGTGGGGGAATGGTCTAGGACAGTCTCTCTTCTTGGCAGTCACTCTCAGTAGTGGTCAAGAAGACTAGTCCACCTCGCCGGACAGTTATTCTTTTGAAGCTCATAGTTGTGAGCAGTTTCGAAGAATGGTCTGTTTTGGAGGCTGGGGCAGGACAGTCATTTTCTTAGGAAATGGTCTGGACAGTCATTCCCTAGGGCAGATTCATTCTCTCCAGATTGCACTTTGTTTAGTGCCGGAGGAATGGCCCAAATAGGTGAATGGTCCAGGTTCAGCAATCAAGGATAGGCATTCCCTAGGGCAGACTCATTCTCTCAAGGTTGCACTTTGTTTAGTGCCGGAGGAATGGCCCAAACAGGTGAATGGTCCAGGCTCAGAAATCAGGACAGATATTCTTCTATCCTTGAGAAGAATGTTCCAGTAGCTCATGACTGATGTTTTACCTTCTGAGGGCATATGCTCTTCCAGATCACACAGATGTGAGTGGAAGAATGGCCCAGATGATTCAGTTTATATCATGACATTGTTTTTCTGTGCAGGTTGACATCAAATGATATGATTGCCATCGAGATTGTATGTCTCTGGACAGTAGATGTATGCTACTGTGGTGGATGTGTTCCACTAATTATGACTATATGTCACTGATCAAGTAGTTGTGTGCTACTTGGTGTGGTAGTGTTCCATTGGATTGTAGTTGTGTACTACTATGGATAGACACAGTTGTGTTCTATTGAATGACAATGTTCTAATTGCCTTGTAAACTATCAGAAGTATTGAAAATGATTATCAGCTAGATGGATGATCAGTGTATTGATGGACAGAGATTCTCTAGACGGAAAATGGTCCTGAACATCTATCTTCTAGGACACATGACAAATTAGAAGAATGGCTCTTGTATCACTCCTTGGAGTGACTGAATTATTCAGCATCATGTCTGATTACTCAAATGGAGTATGGTTTCAGGAGATGATGCAGTTGATATTGTCAGATGACACTAATAGTGATGATGGTATTCATGATCTAATCATGAGATAGTCTATACGACTATGATGATGTTACCGGTTGAATGGTATGTTTGTGCTCAAGACCATTACCTTCAAAACCTCCCTAGCTAGGAGGGAGTGTTGATATTATGGTAGTTGCGGGAGGTATTTACCTCCACGTGTAAACCTGACGAGAATAGAATATTTCGGGAAGCAAGAAGAAACTCTAAATAATTGGTTAAGAACCCTAGAAGACAAGTCGGCTCAAGAGAATGATTAGTATAAGGTTATTAGCCTCCAAGAGAATAAGTCGGCTAAAGGAAATGTTATATACTAGGTAATTAGCACCCAGAATGAGAAGTCGGTCCAGGCAGTTTGGCAGAAACAGTATAAATATAGAAGGCCAGTCTTCATTTTGGTCAGTATTCTCAGAACTGCAGAAGTACAGTTGTGCGCACTGTAGTTGGCCAGTTTGTGCGCAAGTCTTGGGAGCAGTTGCTGCCGACAGTTCTGCAATCTGCATTTTCGGTTTTCTGGGTTGGACTCTCTAATCAGCTTTTGTTATTCTTGCTTGGTGCACTATCCTTGGAGAGAGGTGCGCCACCTTTGTTTGGCTATTAAGCCTAGGCTTTGCTTCCGGAATCATTCTCTGTCAAGGTTAAGGTGCTCGGGGGTGGCTTCGGCCTATGGTTGGGTGACAATATCGCTATATTGTCTACGGTTAAAAGAGCACATCCATTACTTTCTAACAGTTTGGTGAGGTTATTTGCAATATGCTCATGTATAGAAAGATACTGCTTTCCTCTGCAACATGTCCCTGATATAATGTTATTTTATCTCAACATGTTTCGATCTTATCATGAAACACAGGATTCTTGAAGAGCTTTACACACAGCTCTGGTATCATCATGGAATCCATCTCATGATCAAGTAAATATGTCAGAAGCTTGTGAAGCCACACTACTTCGCACACTCAATGCTATATACTCTGCTTCTGTGGCACTCAAGGCCACAAAGCTTTGTTTCTTGCTGCACCAGGAAACCATGGTAAACTTCACAGTAAAACAACCAGATGTGCTCTTCCGATCCACTGTACTCTTTGCTCAATCTGTATCGGTATATCCCTGCAAACTCAAGTTCACACTGGAGGCACATCTCAGGCCATATCCAATTGTGCCTCGTATATATAATACATGCCTTACTGCTATCCACTGAGTCTGTCTTGGCTGACTCATGGATTGACTAGGCACATTTGTTGCATAGCATATATAGCATATATCAGGTTTGATGTTAACCAAGTACATCAATCATCCAATCAGTTGTCAGTACGCATGTGGATCAATCTCGTCTGAATCATCATCATTTATTCTTTCATCAAATCCATCACCATTGGTGTAGAAATGGATTTGTATTCTGTCACACTGAACTTCTTTAATATTCACTGTATATTTTCTTTGACTCGGGAAAATCTCATCATTCCTTTTTTATACTTCTTGTCCCAAGAAGTAGTGCATCATACCTAGATCCTTCATCTCGAAATCAGAAGTTGAGGCTTGCTTGTATCTAACAACACGGCTTCCTGAATAAGTCATCAAAATCAGGCTCTCATCACCAATAATGTAATAGTATAGGTTTGGATCAATAATACTTTTGCTAGAACCCAAACTCATCAAGAATCCATCTATCTGATGTAGTTTTCAACTCATTGATCGTCGTACAGATGGAAGTGTATCGGATTACTGGATCAATATGTCTCATCATAGTTCACTCCCTCTGCTTGTGAGTATCCTCTAAACACTGAGTCAATTCTCCTCAAAAATGACACTTTTTCGGTAAGCCTTTCCTCAAGAATCTTTATCTTACAAGCTTGCCCGACGACTCCACTAGTGATGATTCCCTTATTTCTTTGATAATTTCAAGAAAATTATCTAGCGACTCCACCAATAACGAAGCCAACCATGAATTCTCAATGTGACCCGAGAAACTTCAAACCTTTAAACATGAGTAAAATCCCGGGATACCCTCGACAAATGCCCCAGAAGTACAAAAAATGGCTCCATAGATTCACTGGTAGTGATGGGGAAAGAGCTGAATATCACATGATTGATTTTTGAGCTTTCTTTCAACTCCATCCTATCAATGATGATGTTGAAGATTTGGCAATGAAACTTTTCTCTGCCACTCTTCATGGAAATGCTAGGAAATGGTATGATAATCTCCCTGTTGCTAGCATCACATCTATGAACACTTTAGAAGAAACCTTTCTCAAAAGTTGGGGTATGAAATTGGAAGATATCCAAACGTTACTAAAAAGACTCTAATATGTAAAACAAATTGAGAATGAGACTGTCAGGGATTTCGAGGGTAGGTTTGAAAGATTGCTATATCAGATTCCTAGAAGCCATTATCTTGAAGACAAGTACCTCGTGTATCTTTATACCAATGCACGCATTTAGGGTTTCTCCTAAATAAAAAGGGGCCAAAAACACTCCACGAAGCTCATCACATGGTCATGCAAATCGAGGAGAATATCTCTTTGTCTAAGGGAAAACACATCTTCTCTCTAGGAACCAAAGTTGATAACCCCAAAGGTACCCCAGACACTCTTAGTTTGGAAAGATTAGTTGCCCTTGAAACCTTTACTGCTAATTTTGAAGAAGAAGGGGAGCAAATCATCGGCCAACAAAATGCTAAGGGGAAAGATCTTGATGAGGTTTTCCAATCCCACAAAGAAGAGAAAAGGATTGCTAAAGACACAGTTGAGGAGCTAGAACCTGAACAAGATGATAAAGTATCGATCTATGCTCCGCCCTCTGATGAAGCCATCCACAAGCCTTTTCCCCCTACACAAGAAGAAGAGAATGAGGTTAGTCACTTTCCTTTTCAGGATCTTCATAATGCCTTGTTTTATGATTCAGAGAAGGAAGAAGAAACGGAATCATCGAGCAAGGTAGATCTTCCTTGTTGTACAGTTGAAGATGTAGGGGCAACTCATGAGGATGAAACAGTGATGCTTGTTGAAAACACCAAGTCCTCGAAGCTCTTGCATAAGAAGAAATAAACACAGTAAGTTACTTTCCTTTCCAAAATTTGGATGATTCTTTACTTTATGGTTTGGAAAGTGAAGAGGAGCTAGATGAGCCTTTAGATGCTTTAAGTCATTCATGTTATGATAGAGATAATGACATGGTTGATAATATTGACGAGTTCATACGTGTTGGGAGACGTAAATGGGATATATGGACCCCATTTACGACATTGAGAATCATTTCCAAGTGTTGCCTTTATAGTTATCACAACAGGTTACTCTTGATTTTGACCAGTGGCAGCAAGGAGATGATATAATTACCGATACTTTCCAAACACCCAAGGTTGACCGAGTCCCATATTCTCCTGATGATTTTCGGTCATACCTTGAGGATTTTGATGAGTACTCCTCTGAGCACTTGGATTCATTCCATGAAGAGGCTTATCAACCATCGTTGTGCTTAGATCTTGATAGCAGTAAGGACATCGTTTGCCCGAAGAAGGATTCTTGTGACAACTTTCTCCAGCCACCTCCGATTACTTTACTTTGTTGTGTCATTAAAGGTGTAGTTGGGAAGTATGTCTTTTGTATTGAGTTTCCTCTAAGGAAAACCCTCAAGTTCAAGGCCAGGTTGAATAACTCAAGAAGAACTATGTCATCTCAGTCTTTCAACCTTCCCTTAAGAACTTCTCAGTGATCCTCTAGGTTTTTGTTATTTCCTTCCCAAACCTCAGATTGTGAAGACTCCCAAGGTAGCCAACCTTCAGACTCTCTGAATCAGTCTATTAGACCTCTGACTTTTCACGATCCCTTTCTGAGATGGATTGACCATTCTCCTGAGAGTGTGACTTGGCAAGATTTTGTCCCTCCCTCCCGCCTCCATGAGCTAGACCTTATAGTTTCCGATGATGTGGTACATTCTCTAACTCATGTTATTTGTGTGCTTAACTTATCACTGTTTTGGTTTATGATGAAGCACAGAGGCAGGTATTGTGAGACATTGCTAGGGTGGTTTCACTGGTTGTTTGATTTCACCTAGCTTTCAGTCGACAAGTAAGTAGAGGTAAGTAGGTAGGCATTTGCATTCATTGTATATACCATCTGCATTTCATGCTAGAATAGTTCGTATTTCCATTTGTACATATGCTTGTTTTCATTTTGTACTATTTATATATGAGTCGAGGGTGATATCACCACCCCAAATGATTGCTAACAGTCTTATGTTGAGATCAAGCAGGTCACAGGTTATGCTAGAGATGTTGAGGTTCTCATGCGCTCTA
>ML843415.1:38319-76964 GCA_009831015.1 Picea engelmannii
GTAGCCAGAGAATTGGGGAGTTGGAGCTTCCCTCAGGTTGTAGCCTGAGAAACTAGGGGGTTGGAGCCTCCTTCTAGTTGCAGCTGGAAAACAAAGGAAGTTGGTGCTTCCAATGAATGTAATTCTTCAAGACATAAGAAAAATCATTCCGTGGTTTTCTCCCGATTTGGGTTTCCACGTAAAACACTGGTGTACTGTGCATGTGTGTGATTGTTTATTTATTACTGCTCATTATTGGATAATAATTCTACATTGATATAACATTTGAAGAAAAAGGATTATAATTACGTTATTACTGATTCACCCCCCCTCTCAGTAATCCAACATGGATAACATGAGAACAAGGATAAAGAAGAGTAACCACATGATAGCTCAATTGCAGGATCAGTTGAAGAATGTTGAGAAAAACATTAGAGAAGAGGCGAATAAAAGTATGGAGCAGGCCAGAACTGTTGAAAGGAAAGAAATCAAGTCACTCAAAACTAGCCTGGATGAAATGAACCAGAGAATACAAGAAAGTCAGGTACAGGTTACTCAACAAAGGGAGCTTGTTAAACAATTATATGCTAAGTTGAGTTTGACAGAAGGCTGGGTCGTGGACTTAAAGGTTTTTCAAACCATCTCGTTAGAATCCCATACAAAGATAGAAGCTGAACAACAACAATTGATCTCCAAAATAGAGATCATGCAACATTATTTTCAAGAGGTAAGCAAATCCCTTGATAAAATTATTTCAATAGAAAAATAGGCTAAATTATCAAGGAATACCTTTCAGAAAGTAGTCACATGTTCAGGGAATAGGGAGATGTTGAAAGGTTTAAAACTTTCTATCGCAGAACAGATAAGAGGAGACATTATGCTCAAGGCATGGGAAACAAACATGGTCAAAAATAAGAAGACAGTCAAAGAAATCAAAGATGATTGTGAGGGAATATTTGATTCTTTGGATAAGCAAGCATTAGGATTTGAAAGAAATCACTGCTCTGGACTAATAGGGTAGATAAACATTGTGAAACAACAGTTGGACTACAAACAGAGCTTACAGGAGGTTGAGGACTGAGAGAAATTTCACAGTTGAGCGAAATCAATACCAACAAAATAGACAGATGGATGGCACAGCCTAATTTAAAGTTGCAAATGATCAGGTTCTCTAATAAAAGCTTTGGAGACTATTTTCCAAAGGTACAAAGAAAGTTTTATTTGTTTGAAACTAAAGATCTCCCGATACCACCTAGAATTTTTGTTCATTTTTTGGAGAAGTGTGTCGAATGTATAGCTTCAAAAGAGGGAGCGACTTCAGCTAAATAGTGAATTATCGTTTGAAAACTCATACTATTGAAATGATAGATAAACAAAAGTTAATCATGCAATGGTTAAGGTTGCATTTTTGTAACTATTTTTCTCCAGAAAAGTAGGAGATTGCTAACTATCAAGTAGTAATGACCTTGTATAAATACAAGGAGCGAAGACTAAAAGAGGGATTTTTGATCTCTCTTAAAAAAAAAGCATTTTTGACGAAGTAATTTTGAAGAGACTCTAAATTAATAGAAATGTAGATTGAAGATTCCAGATCTTGTCACTTCTGAGTTATGCGTTTCCCTGTCATCTCATATTTATTTCATATGTTTAATTGATGAATGCTTGGCTGCAATTTAGTAAAACCTCTAATGTGGAAATTATTATTCTTATTATTTAAATCATTTACAATTTTTCCTCTGTATCTATTATCAATAGATATAAGACCTGTAGATGTTTAGATTTCAACATCATATGCTTCATTAATATTTTTCTCTTTTCATAGTTTTCTGTTACTATGTGAGATTCCTCTGAAATTGATGCCTCACTTTGCTAATAGCTTTATGTTTTTCTTCATATCATGCATGTTTCTTTTCTTTAAAATTTAACTTAGATATAAGAAAAGGCATACAATTTAGTCATCCTATTTATTTGGGTGTTGACATCATTCTCGTTACATTGTGGAATAGAGATAACAAGCCTAAAATGAAAACATAAGAACCTTATCTTTTTTACTCTTACCCTTCATGACAGTACCAGTTGTAAGGCAGCCTAATATTGAGCCTAACCTTTTGGATCAAATCAACATCGCTCTAAATTTATTTAACATTATCTTACAAACAACAAATAACCGGGTTGAGTTAGAATGTTCATGGGCATCAATTGAGAGAGATATCAGTATCCAGGAAAACTAGGAATTTCGACAGAGACAGTTGAGGAACCAACTATAACCCTCATCTTTTTATCATATCTTTTCCTATCATCAACTCCCTCTGTCTTTTCAGATGCCTTAACAGTATACTTTAGAGACTTAAAGTATAAACTCAGGAACAACATCTCTTTGGTGTCGTTTCCAGGGAATGGAGAAACTAAGTTTATTCCCTAGGAAGAACAACATTGACACTTTCTTTCTTTGATAGTGAAAAAAGTTTGAAAACCTTCTAAGACTACCTTTATCTTTCACTTGGCGACTCCACATTGTTTAAGCTGGCTCTTAACCAGAAAAACACCAGAAAGAATCCAGACAACAAGCAGATTTCACCTTTTTTCGACCCTAAAAAAATTCTAAAATCAAGAAGATACTTCCGCCAGACTGTTTCATCCACAAATAAAAAATTTCAACCTAAGTTTACATAGTGTGACTCTTAATATCAACACGGTGAATCAAGTATTCCACCCCTTTACGAGAAATACTCCACTGGTAAAATCACAACCCCTGAATCAGATTTGGTTCTTCTGGTCTTTAAGACCGAAGCTTTCTCAACCTTTTCCCACACTGATAGAAAATGAATATCTGCCTCACTTCCTATTGCGACCAATTCTCCCTCGCTTCACAAAGTTGATTTTCCCACATCTCAAAACTCAAACAATTATCCTATATATCTTGACTCAACTTCTGTAGATTCTCCTGTATTCTCACCCTGTGGTTCCGAAGGAACCAGTACACATTCCCCAAGTTCTTCTTTCTCAAGTTTCTTCCCCTTCGATAATCAGTTTCTTGAAACCTGTCCTTATAACCCATAGACTCTAACAGTTAAATCCACAATGGTCGCAGCTAGAGGAGGTGGGGCTGGAGGTGCTGTCGCGGGTGGTCAAGGAGGAGGAGTGGGCGGCCAAGCACCACCTCTATGGATATTTGCAAAGGTTTTTGCAAGATACACCCCTCTAGTGCTACCAGTCCCTCTCCATGATTTACCAAAAAATTACATGAAAAACCCGCCTAAGTTCATGGGAGAAGGTGACTTGATGACAATCGAACACATAAACTTTTTTGATCAATTCGATGACATTCTTGGATTGGAACATGAAGATGTTTACTCCAGACTCTTGGTTCAAACCTTTGAAGGGAAAGTAAGAACCTGGTTTTGAGGCCTAGAGGCCAGATCTATACCATCATATGATGAACTTGAAAAATCTTTTATCAGACAATGGGGTGAGTGGGAAGACCATCTTTATTATCTGACTGAATTTGGAGCTCTTCGAAAGAAAAAATCCGAATAAGTCCTTGACTTTACACAATGGTTTAACAAATTGTACAATAAGATCCCAACCAAGTTCGAACCCTCACAACCTGCAGCGAAAGTGACTTTCGCTGGAGCCTTTGACCCAGACTTCGCCCTGTTATTAAGGGAGGGAAGATCAGTAGATCTTACCAAGATGCAATATGATGCCCTTGAAATTGAATCTAACATGATGGCATCAGGGAAGCTGAAAGCTAAATTTGAGACAGGAAACAAAGAAATAAGGAGAAACAGGGAACAAGGAGGACCCTCTAGATCAGGGAGGTCCTCAAAAGATAAAATGGATGATATAGCTAGAATCATCAAAGATCTATCAAAAACAATATCAAGAATGGAACTCGATCAAGCTAAAAATGAACATTACCCTAGAAAGGAGTTCAGGAAGAACCCTAACCCTCAAAACCACCAAAAACAAATTAAGAATGAAGATCAAAAGATCCAAACCCCTTTTAAAAGTGAAAACTTTATAGGAGGACAAGACTTGGAGGATTTCGAGGAGTTAGAAGAGGATATGAACAATCTTAGCGATGATTGCCTACAACCTTACATAACAAGACATGATTATGAAAAATCTCTGACAACAGAGTATGAGACCGAGAGTAAAAAAAACGACAGTGTTTCTGAAGATTTGACCTATCAGGGAATAATAGATGGAATAATGGCTAAACTCCACCATAAATATAACCTGAGACGTAGAAACAGGGTTTCCGCAACCGCACCAGTTAAAAAGATACTGCCAAGGTTTGAAACTGATGAACCAGTTTCAAAAAGCACTGAAAAACAGACTGAAGGAACTAAGATCGCTAACATACAGTCTACTAAAACAAAGACAACAGAAACACCACCCTTAAGCATGCAGAAGCTTGACACCACTGTTACTGAGACAAAGGCCCCTCAGCTAAGGAAAGGTGAAAAGAAAGGGTCAGAGGTTCAAAACATGGAAATCGACAAAACCATTGGAGGTTTTAACCTAGAAAATGAAATCAATAAGATAAAAATACATATTCACCTTGTCGAACTGGACACAAACCCGATATACTGAAAACAAATTGCTAAAATGATTATTTTTTTAGAAAATGAAATTCAGGCTAATGTTATAAACTTAGAGGATGAAAAGCCTAACATAATTTTTGGCCCACACTTCGAAGGTGCCATAGAAACTGTTTCCCCTTTCTACATCACTTTGACCATTTTCGACCATCTGCTCCATAATTGCATGTTATATTCTGGGGCCTCTCACAATGTGATGTTGTTGGCAGCCAACTCGTATTTTATACTGTCCTTATAAGCTGCCTACACAGAATTTTGCAAACCTTGATTTTCGTCGCAATGTTTGGAATAAACTGACATTATTATTTCGTGAATTCATACACTTACCTTTGTTCTCATTTTCACGACTGCAAGCATGAAAACTTGGTTTTTGAAGTCACATTAAAATCGTCACTGGATTGCTATGATCACTCTTTATGTTCGTTGCGCCTCTAATTTAATCATGATTATACAATTGGAAAGATCCCTTGATCTGTACTCATTTGGCATTCTTTGATTGATTATATAATTTCATTTTTTGAGTGATTGAGTTTGTGATGCATTGGTGGTTTGATTTATAATGTTCCTTCATCGATTCACTTGACACATTGGTTTCATAAAAACACATTTGTGTTTTGGCAAGACCCTTGGTATAAATCATTCCACACAACACTTAGTTCATATAATCGAAACCTTGGTGTGATTTCGATTTATTGCTTTGGTTTTGAAACTATGACTATTGCTCGCACAAATGTTTAATCCACTTACCATAGATTTCATTGGTTGATTGAATGGCATAGTTTTTAACACATATGCATAGTCATTTGAATAGTTATACGCACCGACGGTTGTACTGTGGGTAATCACTATTTTTCATGGGCCGAAATAGCTCCATCACCTTCACACGTTCTGTCATAAATGTTTTCCCCCTATCCTGGGTCACCCCTGGTGTTTTCGGGTAAGCCTGTGAGCATTCTGCCTCTACATATACTTTGTTCGAACCCTAGCCCAAAAACCCTGCTCACTGTGTGCTCCTGTAGATGGCACCGGTGGTGCGCATAGAGCCAAATGGTAACAAAACCCTATTGTTATTCGATAACACCTGTAAGGATTTAGAAAACAATGGTTGGCTGATGTTTATACGGAGGTTCGAGGGTTTCAACATTTCGGTTGCATAGCAATTCGCCCTTACCTTTGACAGGTGTAGGGATAAAATCGGTGACATACATCTTGAACTCAATGAAGAATTCATAAGCTCTGCTACAAGATTGTCGGCCACAGGGGAAAGATGGTTTAAAAAATCCAAAGTCGACGAGGTGTCGTGGCCTTTTCTATTCGTATCAAGGAAGATTGTCTCGTGTGATAAAGGTATGCCTATTTCCACCCTCAAACCCAGGTGGCACAACCTTTTGGTAATCGTTAAACAATTTGTGACCTGTGAAGGTCGGTATGGCTTGGTTTTTCTATTTCACCTCCAGTTATTAATGAATTTCATGGGCTATCCTTTGAACATGCCACATTACTTCTTGCGTAGTCTTTACAAGATGTCGAAGAGGTTCAAATGAGAGAAGGTTGATAGCAGCTTGTTTCATCACGGCCTGATTAGACTCAACATCGTTCACCATTTAAACCTTCATGGCAATAATTGGCAAGCCTTTCTATCTCGAAATGGCTTTTCTAGTCCAGAGTCTGTCCAAATCGACAAGGCTGTGGTCAGTGAGACTAGGGTTGGGCCGGCTGTGCCACTTCATATCCTCCTACCCCCTTCCAAACCCTCATATTGCCCTGACTTAGATCTACCCGATGCCATAACCCACCCTTGTACTAAAGACAAAGCTGAGGCCGTCAAGAAGCTGGTGGGTAAGAAATGCAGAAGTGATAATGCTGTCAACAACAAAGGGAAGAAAAATGATCGATTGATATCGAGACTTGCCCGAAATAAACCTAAACAGAACATTGAACAAAATCCCATAGTTCTTAGCGAGGAATCAGACTCCAATATCGAGCGTTTCCTAGCTAAAGAGTATCCCTATTCCCATGGTTTATGCTCCGAGCAACCCTATGACTATGTCTCTAATTTTCCCCCATGCCTAAAGAACAATCCTAACTACCCAGGAATCAAGCTACATAATGAAACCCCGGGTGGATTAAACAAACCCTCACCTGTGTTATCAAACCTCGAGCAAACATCATGCGTCTAGTGTAATGTATGGTTAGAGTGTTATTACGCCGACGTTCCCCTGTTATAGTCAAGGATCAAATCGTTAGAGGAGCAAGTTACAGTGCTGTCGAAAGAAAGAGACAGGCTTCAGGCTAATGAGAAGAAACAAAAAACCATTGGTTCGATTGTTTTCAGGAATTTCGAAGTGGCAACAGCCTTCGGCAATTCCAAGTTATCATAATCGAAGCTTTTTCTTATTATTCAGGTATGAATTTCAATATTAATTTCATTTTATGAGTTGCTTGAATTATATAACGAATTGGGTTTTGATTTCGATTAGCTCTGTTCATTATTCGAAATGATTCTGTCATAGTATATTATCAAAAACGGTTATTTTGTGGATCTTGTACAGTAGATTCATTTTACTAAACTCAAATATAGTTATGATTTGGTTATGCGATTTTGTCGTGACCAATTTAGTATAAGCAATTGATTGGTTTTTTATTCAGTTTGGTTTGTTTTTGAATCAATTCTATTCGATAGTCGATTTGGTTTGATTTCGATTAGTTTATTTTGTTCCTAATAAACGCAAAACAACCCTGTTGACTTCAATTAACTAGGAACTACTCTATTTTGTAATGAATCAATATTATCGTTTGGATTTTGATTATATTCGACCTGTGCAAAAGATCGATTTGCTAAAAAATCGTGTGGCTGTGTTGATTGATATGATTTGCCTAATGACTTTGTCGACCCCAAACGGTTTTGATTCGTTCTTGTCTGATTTGATTGTTGCATGCCACGATTAGCATGATCGTTTGTATATGTTTAATATAGTTATATCAATTTGAAAAATGATCCTGTTGATTTCGTTTGGATTCGACAATAATTTTGTTAGTGGATGAAGCGACATAAACTATTGTATGCAAGATTTGTTTAACTGGTTACAGTTTGTGTCATTTGGAATTGGTTCATGAAAACAATTTCATTTCTATTGAATTATCTAATGCAATTCTGTTTACCCCAAATGGTGATAACAAATTGAACAAAGTGCATGTATCTCTGTTATCATTCGGTTGACTATGATTTCATTTGCTCTCAAATTAGCCTAGAATTTTGATTTGGATAATTCATTTGATTTTCAAATAGCAATTAGATAGTTGTTTTAGTTTGAATATAATTCTTTAGGATTTGAATTGGTTTTAAAACGATTCTGTGTTGAAATTTAGACCAGCTACAGAATCACAAGATTCTGTAGCTAGTCTTAAAATTAGATTTTTGACAATTTTATCAATAAAATATCACCTAAACTTGTCTATTCTTGTCCACTTTCAGGTGCATATGAATTTCAGTGACCAATTGGCATGTTGTGGCAGTTTGAGAGATGTATTAGTGATACAGTCTTATTATAGGTTGTTAACTTTAGTCAGATTTGGGAGATTATCCCCAGATTTTTGTAAACTGTTTGATAATTCCCACAGGGATGTTTTACCCTGTGGGAAGTCTTTAAATATTTGTCATTTTTTGTAATGAACCCATCATCATCACGGTGGATAGAACTAGACTATGGATTTATGATAGAGACTGAGACGAAATTTGATGTCTTGTAACAGCTTTAGCTTTCAATATATCAAACTTTTGTTTTAAGTTTTTTGCATATCAGTTGGCAATTAATTATCGACTACTTTAGCTATCATAATTCTTCGCATGCTGATGTGATTTTATTTATATGTTGTCTGTATATGATCTCTCCTATTTTAAAAATACAGCAATTACTTTCTTTCAGTTAATGAATTAAATATTTCTCTTCTTCGTTAATTGAATCATTTTTTACAAATCCTTGCACATAGATTGATCTAAATGTGATGATTTGTAAATCATAAGATTGTTGTAATTTTTTATATCTTGTTTGTCCTGTTACTTGTATTTGAAGAGCACAGTTGCTACTTGTTTATGAGAAGCTTACAGAGAATCTGGTGTGGGTTTCCTCCCTCCAATCAACTAAAACAATTATTGCATACGGGACAAACCTGAAGCGTCACTTCAGGTCAGTTGGTCATTTGTTACTTGATAGTTAGATTGTTAATATAATTTAATTAGTTTATATAGATGTATGTATAGTTTAGATCTGTAGTTAGAGTTAGTATTTTAATTGTTTAGTTTAGATAGTTTTTGTTTAATTCCTTTTTCATAAAATTATAAAAATAAAAAAGAAAAACAATTGTTTTGCTGTCTTAGGACATATTACAAATGAGTTTTGCAGGTTTTAATTTAAATATGTAAATTGTAAATATTGTATATTTGTAATTGAAGCTAATTCTGTTGATAATTAAACGTTCACTTTTATAGGATTATAGTTGTATGATTTAGGTAATAGATTGTATATATGTAGTTTAGATTTGTTTATTAGTTTGTTTTAGTTTAGATTAGTTTATTAGTATAGTTTCCCTTTTGTTTTTCTAGGACTTAGATCGGCCAACGGAGCCGCTAAACCTGTCAGGGTGGGTTATCCCAAACGGCTTGGGTTATTTAGACAACCCCGGACCGGATCCACTCTTCCAGTTGACGGACGGTCAATTTCGCCCGTCAACAAATGGCACTAGAAGGAGGGCCTGAAATTTATTAATGGCACGAGGCGGTCGTAAGACTCCTCCACCACCTAATCGCCCTCCTATAGTGACAAGAATTCATTTGAACGATAACATTTCCCCTCAAACAACAACCACATCAAACGACGATCCACGTATCACAGTTGAGCCAACAACCCCAAATCCTACAGGTGGTGACATACAAGAGATTGTCGGCCAATCTCTCATAAGAACACATAGTGCCTTATCCCGTCTGAGGCAACCAAATCGACCTTTGGACCAACCTCTAGACTTCTCTGATATCAGAGAACAACTAGGAGGCACTAACCTCACTGTGAATGCTACAGATCCAATCCTCACTCCTGCTGCAGGAGGATCCAGAATACCTCCCTCACCACCTCCATCATCCCCTTCTTCTTAGGGAGAAGATTCTTCTACCGAAGGCAGTTCCCCTTCTCAGCCTTCCATGCCCACTACACCAATGGCCAACCAGAAAAATCTTGCAAGACCTTGGCTCGACCAGGATGCGGTAGTTGTACCCGGAGCTCAACATCCCTTACCTAAACATCCGGAGAAGTCGATTCCAAAGTTTGACCCTGACTCAAAATAGATCGCAGAAGATCACATTAAAAAATTTATGTTAGCCATAAGACTTCGCAATGTCGAGCATGAAGACGTAATCTGTAGGTTGTTCCCCTATACTTTCGAGGGTAATGCCTCTACATGGTACTTTTCCCAACAACCCCATACCATCGTGTCTTGGGAAAATTTCGAATCCTACTTTTTGGAAAATTTTAGAGACGGTAAGCCTCCGGAAGTCCTAGTCATGGACCTTTCTAGCTTAAGAATGAACCCAAAAGAGAAAATGAAAGACTTTAATCAAAGATTCTTAACACTTAAAAACCGAATCCCTGTGGATTCCATGTCTGCCGAGAATCTTATAATAGCCTACTATACTAACGCCTTGCATCAAAGTATAGCCATTTGGGTTAAAGGATCTAAGAAAGCCACGTTGTTAGAAGTCTTTGAAGAGGCCAGCTAGATTGAAAAATACATACTTAGTCTAAAATACCCTACTAGCAACGAAACAGAGACTAGTTTATCTTCCAAAAAGAAGATCGAAATCCTCCCTAGACCCACTCAAAGTAAAACACAACCTGAAAGCTCTGATTTAGAAAACTTAACTAAAGTCGTTCAAAAACTGTCAAATCAAGTTATAGATTTGAAAAGGATGGCCGAAGAAGCTTCATCGAGCAAAGGGCCTTACAAGCCCCCGTTCAGGAAGCCTTTTCCCACCAACCGACCCAATCCGAATACTGAAGGTCTTAATCTAGAGAGTCTCCAATACGCCCTTCAAACAATTCTATAAGCCCAGGATAATTTGATGCCTCCTGAGATTCCTGAGGAGGTAGTTGAACATGAGACAGTTCAAGAAGAAGAGACTTCTCCAAATATTTTTGGACACTTCTCGGATAGCATCTTTCAAGCTAACTTCGAGACAGTCCATCCCTATAATACTAGGAGTAATACAGCAAGCAAACCTTCTTCCGAGAATACTACGACTTTTCCTCCAAAGCAAACTAAAGCAGCTGAGACTAAACAGAGTCATGTAAACCCCAACTTAGATTATGATTTAGTTGAAGATCTTAAAAAGTTAAGGGCTAACATTTTTGTTTATGAGTTATTGAAATTTCCATTTCTGCTACAAAAAATGTTACAGAATATCTCAGAGAATGGTAAAAATGGTAACTCAAACAAGGTTGTTCAGAACAAGGTTCCTGAGAAGACTTCTACTAAAAACAATCCTGATCCTCATGATAAAGGAAGCCTTCATGTAAATAATGTAAATAATGTAAATAATGTAGATAAAGTAGATTTAGAAACTGCGAGTAAAAAGCCACAAACTACCACCCTTAGTACTCGCAAAAATGTACCTCCATTTTTGTTAACTTTCGAAATCTTTAATAGCAACGTGCACAATTGTATGGTCGACTCAGGAGCGTCATCCAATGTGATGCCATGGTCTGTGTGTAAGAATATTAACGCTGAAGTTGAACCCTCCACCTTAAAAATCATACAACTTGATCGAACCAATGTTAAGGTCATAGGCAAATTGAAGAATGTGCTTATAATATTATCGTCTAACCCCAAAGTTCATCAAATCATTGATATTATTGTTGTGGATATTCCAGAAGTGTATGGTCTGTTTTTAAGCAGGGACTGGTCGGAGCAGCTACACGGCTATTTCAGAATAGATTGGTCTCACCTATGGCTTCCAGAGAACAACAAGCCCAACAAGATCAAGGTAAACCATGAACGCTACCTTAAGTTCACGATCACAGATTTGAACGATCCCAATGAACCATTTACACCTTCTGTTGATTCACCCGAAGTACAAGGGATGGATACCTTTTTCGGCAATTTCATGGCCGAGACTTCAGCTATCACCAATCCAGAATAGTAGTCCGGGATTGTAGCATATGTGCAGCCAACAACTTCTACACAACAGTCTCATGTACCCGATAAAAATCAAATTTGGTCTCTTTATTTTGGCGGGTCAAAGTCCAAAGAAGGAGCTGGTGCAGGCTGCGTTATTATCAATCCGACAGGTAACAAAACTCTGATTGCATGTAGGTTATAATTTGAATGTACTAATAATACTGCAGAATATGAGGCTTTACTGCAAGGTCTCAGAAATTCTTTAGACATGAACATTCAAAATTTGACTATCTTTGGCGACTCCAAAATTGTAGTTAGACAGGTAAGAGATTCTATCCACTGCCTGTCTCCGCATCTTAAAAGTTACCAACTCGAGGTATGGAATTTAATGAATAAATTTTCTGCTTTCAATATAAATTCTATTCCTAGATTGAATAACTCTGAAGCTGATCTATTAGCTAATGTAGCTTCTAAACTCTTTCCTGCAGAAGGCTTGTCCCCGGATGCATTCTCCGTCGAACTGTTGTTCAGGCCATCCGTTCCCGACAACATCACGAACTGGAGATTCTTCGACGACGATCAACAGATTATTAGCTTCTTGCATATGGAAGAAACCTTTCAAGGCACGGTGATAGACGAATGCACTCACGATGACAATTTGTGTGATTTCATGGTAATACCAGATCCGAGAACTCCTAAATCTTCATCAGACATGGTAAATTTGATCCCTAAATCTGTAGTTAGATTAGAGAAATTTTATGATCTTCAAGACAAATTCAAAAAAAGGGTCAACTGTAAAACCAATAGTTCCTCGTTATCATATGAAAAGGTAAACTTAGGAACTAAGGACAATCCGCAATGCATTAATCTAGGGGTAGGATGTTCTGAGCAAGAAAAAGCTGCATTTATTAAATTTTTCAAAGAATTTAAAGATGTTTTTGCATGGATGTATGATGACCTTAAAAATTTTGACCCTAACATCATCAAACATGTCATTCCTATGAAACCCCAAACCTCACCCTTTCAACAAAAATTGAGAAAAATGCATCCTAAGATCGAACCGACCGTTAAAAAAAAATTGAATAAACTCCTGAATGCTAAGATAATTTTCCCTGTTAGGCACACTCAATGGGTTTCTAACCTTGTCCTTGTCCGAAAGAAAAGTTGGGAAATCTGACTATGCGTCGATTTCTGAAACCTTAACAGAGCGTTTGATAAAGACAACTATCCTGTCCCACTCATGGAACAGATCCTTCAACAGGTATCTAGTTCTGAGAGGCTATCCTTTTTGGATGGTTTCTCAGGGTACAAACAAGTCCTGATGTCTCCTCCAGACCAACTTAAAACTACCTTCCGCACTCCTTGGGGCACCTATGCCTATCGAAAAATGCCCTTTGGATTGATTAATGTCGGTGCCACTTTCCAGAGAGCAATGGACATCGCTTTCTGAGGCTTAATCAATCAGTATGTCGTAGTTTACTTAGATGATGTGACTGTATTCTCTAAAAACAAAACCGATCATCTAGCTCATTTACGAGTCGTTCTACAGCGATGTCGTAAATATGGCATTTCCTTGAATCCTAAAAAATCCATCTTTGCAGTAGAACAAGGTAAACTCTTAGGATTTATTGTGTCAAGCAAAGGGATGATTATCGACCCTGAAAGGACTCAAGTCATCTCAAAACTTCCCCCTCCTACTTCCAAAAAATCCATGCAGTCTTTCTTAGGCCAGATAAACTTTCTCAAGAGATTCATCCCCAGTTTCTCCGAAATGGTCAGACCTTTGCAAAACCTAATTAAGAAAGACGCCCAATATCATTGGGGACCCTTAGAAAATCAAGATTTTAATGCGATAAAAAAGTCCATAATAGACGCTCCTTCTCTCATGAGCCCCGACTTTTCCCAAGACTTTACGCTCTACACTTTTGCTTCTAACTGTTCCTACGCTGCCGTCCTAACCCAAAAGAACGCTGAAAACAATGAAGTACCCATTGACTTTATGAGATTTGCTTTCAAAGGCGCTGAACTTAATTACCCAGCGGTAGATCAACAAGCCTACACTGTCTTTAAAGCAGTTAAGCATTTCCGGTCTTACCTTTTAAATCGAGGATGAAAGTTATTGTCCCTTACCTAGCCATCAGGAACCTGTTAGTACATAAGGAACTAGGTGAAAAGAGGGCCAACTGGGTTACCTCCTTACAAGAGTATGACATAGAAATTACCCCAGCTCAAATAGTGAGAGGCTAAGGGTTATGAAATTTAGTTGCAGATTCAACTGCAGGACAACAAGAAGAAAGCGATACATCAAACCTAGGACAACACGATCAAAATGCAATCTACTATGCACAAAACTCTGTCAGTCCCTAGTACGACGATATAAAATTCTGTCTTCAACATGGGTCAGCCCCCCCATCACTTGGATCCCACTAAAAGAAGAGAGTTAAGATTAAATTCTGCCTCCTTTCATTTGGTTAATGTTGTTCTGTTTCGTCAAAATTTTGATGGCGTACTGATGCGCTGTCTTGAGAAAGACGAAGCAGAAAAAGTCTTACTAGAATTGCATGCAGGAGAAGCTGGTGGTCATTTTGGTGGTGACACCACTGCCCATAAAGTTTTGAGAGCCGGTTATTACTGGCCCACACTTTTTAGAGATGCCCATGCCTTGTGTCGTAAGTGTAATATTTGTCAAAAAGCATCAAGGAGGTTACATAAACCATCCTTTCCTTTGCAGCCTGTTTCAGTAGAATCTCCTTTTCAGCAGTGGGGCCTTGATATCATAGGTCCAATCAATCCACCATCCTCTCAATAGCATAAGTTTATCATTACATCCACAGATTATTTTACCAAGTGGTCTGAAGCTGTCGTGTTAAGAACTGTGAATACCAGTCAGGTAATTTCCTTTTTAAATTCGAATATTATCACTCGTTTTGGTATCCCTGATTGTTTAGTATTTGATAACGCTTCTTATTTTTCGTCTCTTGAGATGAGCAAGTTCACTTTGGAAAAATGAATTAAATTGAAGTATTCTTCTAGCTATTACCCCCAGGGCAACGAATTGGTAGAATTGACAAATAAGAACTTGATTAAAATCATCAAAAGAATGGTCGCTGAAAATCACAAAAACTGGCACAATGCACTATTATAAGCAATTTGGGCTGATAGGGTAACCACAAAAGCTGTTGTAGGAAACTCTCCTTTCTTTCTTGTTTATGGCAAAGAAGCAATTCTGCCACCACACATTCCTCTTCCTTCACTTCAGCTATCGTGGAAAATAGAAGAAGAAAATTGTTCCCCTTTGGAAAAACGAATTAATACCTTAATGAAGATAGAAGAGGTAAGATCCCAAGCTAAACGTAAGTTAGATCAGCATCAACTAATAGTTAAAAGATAGTTCGATTCCAACTCTACCTCTGATAGGAGTTTCGAAGTAGGTGACCTCGTCTTGAAGTGGGACAAACCGCATGAGGGAAAGGGAGAGCACACGAAATTTCAAAACTTATGGCTTGGACCATTTTTAATTGCTAATAAGTTGGGTCCCAACTCTTTCCGATTGCAGAGTCTACAGGGGTAGCCTAACACCTATCCGATGAATGGCCAAGCCCTGAAAAGATATTTTTCTTGATGACAACTCTTTGTATATTATGTACATAATTTGTTTTTGTTTTCTTTTCTTTTGCTGTTTTGATTTTGATTTCTCCTTTGCGCTTATCAGTCTTTGTTTTTAGAGATACATACCTGCATGCTGAACTATTCGGACAAAGAAAACAGAAAATTCCTTCACTGAAATGACTGCTAAAAAATTGTATAAACATCAATTGTATACCTCTGAAATTTACATTTGTATTGGCAAAAAACTGTTGTTTGAAAGAAGTGAACTGATTTCGATCTCTGAGTAAAGCCTGTCACGATCATCTATTATATTTTTACGTTGTCCCTATTCCTTAAGGGAATGACTCAGAAGATGTCTCCCTACCTTAGAAAGTTGGTTCTGTAAATAAACCTTCTCTGGATCTTAATAAAGGACAGTTCTAAGATTTTTTGATGAGGTCTGTAAAAAATATGTTAAAATATCATAATTTTCAGCGTCACCCCGCTCGACTATATATATTTGAAAAAGAACAAAATAAATCAATAAAAGAGCTGTGGGAAGTGCTTGTAAACCCGTTGGGATGTTGAACAGGTCTATTGGCAGCGGGTAAATGCATGCATGATGCCAAGACAACTTCGTCAGGGTACTGAACAAGCCCGCTGGTAGTGAAGCAATGTCGGGTATATGAAAATTTGGAAATAATAAACCTCTTGACCTTAAAATGTCCTTTTTTCTGATCTGGAACTTTTGGGCAGGATACGAACGTTAGAGTGGGTTAAATGGAAACCCTGTCGAGGCTATGGACGCCTGCTGGCAGCAGTGGCTCTGTCAACAGTATTGGAGATTTTATCTTTAATATCGTGGCTCACTTCTCTTAAGACTGTTATCAGTTTTCATCCTTTAAACACTGCTGGAATATTTGATTTAATGATGATGTTTACACGATTTTCTGGTTGTTATTTCTGAGTTAGAATTTTTTCTCATGATCATAATCTGAATTTGTTCTTTTGGCAGAGATAACTGCTTCTACCAGTGTGTCGCCATTGTTGGCAGCCAACTCGTATTTTATACTTTCCTTATAAGCTGCCTACACCAGTGTTTTGCAAACCTTGATTTTCGTCGCAATGTTTGGAATAAAATGACATTATTATTTCGTGCATTCATACACTTACCTTTGTTCTCATTTTCACGACTGCAAGCGTGAAAACTTGGTTTTCGAAGTCACATTAAAATCGTCACTGGGTTACTATGATCACTCTTTATGTTCGTTGCACTTCTAATTTAATCATGATTATACAATTGGCAAGATCCCTTGATCTGTACTCATTTGGCATTCTTTGATTGATTATATAATTTCGTTTTATGAGTGATTGAGTTTGTGATGCATTGGTGGTTTGATTTCTAATGTTCCTTCATCGATTTACTTGACACATTGGTTTCATAAAAACACATTTGTGTTGTGGCAAGACTCTTGGTATAAATCATTCCACACAACACTTAGTTCATATAATCTAACCCTTGGTGTGATTTTGATTTATTGCTTTGGTTTTGAAACTATGACTATTGCTCGCACAAATGTTTAATCCACTTACCATAGATTTCTTTGGTTGATTGAATGGCATAGTTTTTAACACATATGCATAGTCATTTGAATAGTTATACGTGTCGGAGGTTGTACTGTGGGTAATCACTATTTTGAATGGGCCGAAATAGCTCCACCACCTTCGCACGTTCTGTCATAAATGTTTTCCCCCTATCCCAGGTCACCCCTAGTGTTTTTGGGTAAGCCTGTCAGAATTTTGCCTCTACGTATACTCTGTTCGAACCCTAGCCCAAAAACCCTGCTCACCGTGTGCTCCTGTCTATGGCACCGGTGGTGCGCATAGAGCCAAATGGTAACCAAGCCTTGTTGTTATTCAATAACACCCGTAAGGATTTAGAAAACAATGGTTGGCTGATGTTTATATGGAGGTTCGAGGGTTTCAACATTTCGGTTGCACAACAATTCACCCTTACCTTTGACGGGTGTAGGGCTAAAATCAGTGACATACAGCTTGAACTCAATGAAGAATTCATAAGCTTTGCTACAGGATTGTCGGCCACAGGGGAAAGATGGTTTAAAAACTCCAAAGTCGACGAGGTGCCATGTCCTTTGATATTCGTATCAAGGAAGGTTGTCTCCTGTGATAAAGGTATGCCTATTTCCACCCTCAAACCTAGGTGGCACAACCTTTTGGTAATCGTTAAACAATTTGTGACCTGTGAAGGTTGGTATGGCTTGGTTTTTCTATTTCACCTCCAGTTATTAATGAATTTCATGGGTTATCCTTTGAACATGCCACATTACTTCTTGCGTAGTCTTTACAAGATGTCAAAGAGGTTCAAACGAGAGAAGGCTGATAGCAGCTTGTTTCATCACGGCATGATTAGACTCATCATCGTTCACCATTTAAACCTTCATGGCGATAATTGACAAGCCTTTCTATCTCAAAATGGATTTTCTAGTCCAGAGTCCATCCAAATCGACAAGGTTGTGGTCAGTGAGACTAGGGTTGGGCCGACCGTGCCATTTCATATCCTCCTACCCCCTTCCAAACCCTCAGATTTCCCTGACTTAGATCTACCCGATGCCATAACCCACCCTTGTACTAAAGACAAAGCTGAGGTCGTCAAGAAGCCGGTGGGTAAGAAATGCAGAAGTGATAACGCATTCAACAACAAAGGGAAGAAAAATGCTCGATTGATATCGAGACTTTTCCAGAATAAACCTAAACAGAACATGGACCAAAATCCCATAGTTCTGAGCAAGGACTCGGACTCCGATATTGAGCGTTTCCTAGCTGAAGAGTATCCCTATTCCCATGGCTTATGCTCCGAGCAACCCTATGACTATGTCTCTAATTTTCCCCCATGCCTAAAGAACAATCCTAACTACCCAGGAATCAAGCTACATAATGAAACCACGGGTGTCTTAAAAAAACCCTCGCCTGTGTTATCAAACCTCGAGCAAACATCATGCGTCCAGTGTAATGTATGGTTAGAGTGTTATTACGCCGGCGTTCCCCTATTACAGTCAAGGATCAAATCGTTAGAGGAGCAAGTTACAGTGCTGTCAAAAGAAAGAGACAGTCTTCAGGCTAATGAGAAGAAACAAAAAACCACTGGTTCGATTGTTTTCAGGAATGTCGAAGTGACAACAACCTTCATCAATTCGAAGTTATCATAATCGAAGCCTTTTCTTATTATTCAGGTATGAATTTCAATATTAATTTCGTTTTATGAGTTGCTTGAATTATATAATGAATTGGGTTTTGATTTTGATTAGCTCTGTTCATTATTCGAAATGATTCTGTCATAGTTGATTATCAAAAACGGTTATTTTGTGGATCTTGTACAGTAGATTCATTTTACTAAACTCAAATATAGTTATGATTTGGTTATGCGATTTTGTCGTGCCCAGTTTAGTACAAGCAATTGATTGGTTTTTGATTCGGTTTGGTTTGTTTTTGAATCAATTCTATTCGATAGTCGATTTGGTTTGATTTCGATTAGTTTCTTTTGTTCCTAATAAATGCAAAACAACCCTGTTGACTTCAATTAACCAGGAACGACTCTGTTTTGTAATGAATCAATATTCTCGTTTGGATTTTGATTATATTCGACCTGTGCAAAAGATCGATTTGCTAAAAAATCTTGTGGCTGTGTTGATTGATATGATTTGCCTAATGACTTTGTCGACCCCAAACGGTTTGGATTCGTTCTTGTCTGATTTGATTGTTGTGTGACACGATTAGCATGATCGTTTGTATATATTTAATATAGTTATATCAATTTGAAAAATGATCCTGTTGATTTCGTTTGGATTCGACAGTAATTTTGTTAATGGATGAAGCGACATAAACTATTGTATGCAAGATTTGTTTAACCGGTTACAGTTTGTGTAATTTGGAATTGGTTCATGAAAACAATTTCATTTCTATTGAATTATCTAATACAATTATGTTTACCCCAAATGGTGATAACAAATTGAACAGAGTGCATGTATCTCTGTTATCATTCGGTTGACTATGATTTCGTTTTCTCTCAAATTAGCATAGAATTTTGATTTGGATAATTCATTTGATTTTCAAATAGCAATTAGATAGTTGTTTTAGTTTGAATATAATTCTTTAGGATTTGAATTGGTTCTAAAACAATTCTGTGTTGAAATTTAGACCAGCTACAGAATCGCAAGATTCTATAGCTAGTCTTAAAATTAGATTTTTGACAATTTTATCAATAAAATATCACCTAAACTTGTCTATTCTTGTCCACTTTCAGGTGCATACGAATTTCAGTGACCAATTGGCATGCTGTGGCAGTTTGAGAGATGTTTTCGTGATACAGTCTTGTTGTAGGTTGTTAGCTTTAGTCAGATTTGGGAGATTATCCCTTGATTTTTGTAAACTGTTTGATAATTCCCACAGGGATGTTTTACCCTGTGGGAAGTCTTTAATTATTTGTCATTTTTTGTAATGAACCCATCATCATTGCAGTGGAGAGAACCAGACTATGGATTTATGAAAGAGACTGAGACGAAATTTGATGTCTTGTAACAACTTTAGCTTTCAATATATCAAACTTTTGTTTTAAGTTTTCTGCATATCAGTTGGCAATTAATTATCAACTACTTTAGCTATCATAATTCTTCGCATGCTGATGTAATTTGATTTATATGTTGTCTGTATTTGATCTCTCCTATTTTAAAAATACAACAATTACTTTGTTTCAGTTAATGAATTACAGATTTCTCTTCTTCGTTAATTGAATCATTTTTTACAAATCCTTGCACATAGATTTATCTAAATGTGATGATTTGTAAATCATAAGATTGTTGTAATTGTTTATGTCTTGTTTGTCCTGTTACTTGTATTTGAATAACACAGTTGCTACTTGTTTACGAGAAGCTTACAGGGAATCTAGTGCAGGTTTCCTCCCTCCGATCAGCTAAAACAATTATTGCATACAGGACAAACCTGAAGCGTCACTTCAGGTCAGTTGGTCATTTGTTATTTGATAGTTAGATTGTTAGTATAATTTAATTAGTTTAGATAGATGTATGTATAGTTTAGATCTGTAGTTAGAGTTAGTATTTTAGTTGTTTAGTTTAGATAGTTTTTGTTTAATTCCTTTTTCATAAAATTATAAAAATCAAAAAGGAAAACAATTGTTTTGTTGTCTTAGGACATATTACAAATGATTTTTGCAGGTTTTAATTTAAATCTGTAAATTGTAAATATTGTATATTTGTAATTGAAGCTGATTCTGTTGATAATTAAACGTTCACTTTTATAGGATTATAGTTGTATGATTTAGGTAATAGATTGTATATATGTAGTTTAGATTTGTTTATTAGTTTGTTTTAGTTTAGATTAGTTTATTAGTATAGTTTCCCTTTTGTTTTTCTAGGACTTAGATCGGCCAACGGAGCCGCTAAACCCGTCAGGGTGGGTTATCCCAAACGACTTGGGTTATTTAGACAACCCCGAACCAGATCCACTCTTCCAGTTGACGGACGGTCAATTTCGCCCGTCAACAGATGCCTAAAGAAATCATGGACAGAATCGGCCTTGAAATCACCAGGCCTTATGGAGATTTATATTCTTTTGATTCAAGGAAAGTCAAATGTATAGGTATGATAAAGGACTTAGTAGTAAAGCTCGCACAGGTACCTCCAAAAAGTGTTTTAATGGATTTAGTTGTCACAGAAATACCCCCAAAATATGGCATGCTCTTGTCCCAATATTGGGGTGCCAAACTTGGAGGTTCCCTTCAACTTGATATGACGTACGCAACAATTCCAGTTTTCTAGGGGCAATTCATGCGGCTGTACAGGAAACCAGGTTAGCATTTACGGTTAGTGATCCTCTCAGCCCAAATAGTTATCTTGTATATATTGTTGATCAAGATTTATCTAATTGTATATTACATATAGATGATGATGTGGATGCATGTATAGAATAAAGTTGTACAGGAAATAAAAAATAAAAAGAACAAATAGAACAGGACATGTATAACACTGGTGTTTGGAAAATGTTTTTTGACGGTGCCTCATCTTATCTTGGATCTGGGGCTGTAGTAATTTTTGTGGCACCTGATAACCAATTCTTTATCCCTTTCTGTTATAGGATTCAATGGAACATAGACCACATCAATAACGCATGTGAGTAGAAAGCTCTAGTGTTTGGGTTAGAGGCCGCTAGGAAAATGAAAATTAAAAATTTGGAAGTTTTTGGTGACGCAGAGTTGATCATGAAACAAGTTAATCGCCAGTATCAGGCCAAACATCCTAGGTTAAGGTCATATCGAAATTGTGTTTGGAACCTAATCGAAATTTTTTTCTCCTCTGTTAATATTCACTTCGTCCCGAGAGCAGAAAATCAGCAGGCGGATGCTTTAGCCAAAGAAGCTTCAACTTTCACACCTCCCACTGCTTTCAAACTTAAATATCATATACAAATGAGGCATAGACCTTCCATACCCAATAACATACAACATTGGCAAGTCTTTGAGGATGATGAACAACTCCAAAAATTTCTAGAAACGATAGACGAGTTCACCGAAACCCATGCTGACCAAGAGAACCAAAATGATCCTATTTGGATCATGCAGGAAGGGGAAGACCCCCAAGAGTTCTGGGATAAAATCGAAAATCACCGAATGTTGGTTTTAAAAAATAATCAGATACCCAAGGTTCTAATTCCCTTAGAAAGGATTTTTAGTCATGATGACATCCCTTTGAAGACTACCTTACAGCCTCAGCCAGAGGAAGTCGAAGATTGCAATATAGGTATCGAAGAGAGTCTTGAATTAGTGAAAGTATCCAGGTACCTATCTCCCGAAATCAAAAGTAAATATGTTGAGTTTCTTAAAAAATACAAAGATGTTTTTTCCTGGTCTTATGACGAGTTGAGAACTTATGATACGTCTATCATGGAACATAAAATTCCACTTAAACCAAGCGTCAAACTTTTTAGATAGAAACTCAGGAAGATTAACCCTATCCTGTTACCAGCGATAGAAAAAGAAGTGAAAAAACTCATGGATGCTAAAATCATAGTTCCACTGAGATACTTTGAATGGATAGACAATTTGGTCCCACTAAGAAAGAAAAATGACGAGATCAGACTGTGTGTCGACTTTAGAAACCAGAATCGATCATCACTCAAAGACAATTACCCATTGCCTAAGATGGATCACGTTTTAGAAAAGTTAGTTGGAGCTAACCGAATGTCTATGATTGATGGTTTTTCAGGTTACAATCAGATCGCAGTGCATCAGGACGATAAAGAAAAAACTACTTTCACTACCCCTTGGGGTACTTTTATGTATGATAAAATGCCCTTTGGTTTGATGAATGCAGGGGCCACTTTTCAGTGAGCCATGGATATCGCTTTCATAGGTAAAAGAGATAAATCCATTGTTATCTATCTTGATGACCTGACCATCTTCTCCAAATCCGATGTAGAACATCTAACGCACCTTAAGCAAACCTTTGAGAAATGCCATAAATTTGGTTTGTCACTCAACCCTAAGAAATCTCATTTCTCAATGAAAGAAGGTAAACTCTTGGGCCATATGGTTTCTAAAGAGGGAATCAAAATCGATCCAAAAAGGGTTGAAGCAATATACACTATAATTTTTCCTATAAATGTAAAAGAAATTCAGTCTTTTTTAGGAAAAATAAATTTCTTGAGGAGATTCATCCCTAACTTCACTGAGATTGTAAAATTGATAACATATATGATAAAAAGGGACACCGAAGTGAGGTGGACCAGTGAAGCCAAAGCGTCATTTCAATGCATCAAGAAAGTAATAAGTGAAGCACTGGTCCTGGCAAGTCCAGATTACACGAAAGAGTTTTTGATTTTTTGTTTTTCTTCAGAACTTACTATTGGATCTGTGTTGTTATAGAAAGATGAGAAAAGTTTTGAACGACCTATTGCATTTTTTAGCAAAAGCCTTAGAGATGCTGAGTTGAAATATGATATATTGGATAAACATGCCTACACAATGGTGAAATCTCTCAAGGATTTCAGAAGTTACGTGTTGCATTCAAAGATCATCACTTATGTAACCTCTAGCTCTATTAAAGACATCCTGGTGCAACCAGACATCAATGGAAGAAGAGGCAGGTGGTTAGCTAAGATCCAGAAGTTTGACCTAGAATTCAAGCCAACTAAAATTATTAAAGGTCAAGGTTTAGCCAAATTTCTTTTCGAATCAAATTTAAAAGCGCTCAGGATAAATCGGCTACAAGAGGACGAGGGATTCCTAGAAATAGACGAGCTTGATATCACTGCACCTACAGGCGAAATCCAAGATAAGTTTTCTTCTTCATCCTGGTATCACATCATCGTCCATTACCTACTCATGCTTCAATGTCCTAGTGAGTTAACCCCGTCAAAAGCTAGGACACTAAATTTACATGATGTAAAATAATGTATCATATATGCTAAATTGGATTGGAAATACCCCTTTGGTTTCCTACTAAGGTGTTTAGTTGAGACTGAAACAGAAGGGGTTATAGATGAATTCCATGTCGGAGTATGTGGAGGACATCATGCTTGGCGAGAAAAAACATATAAAATCTTAAGATTCGGATACTACTGGCCCAAATTGTTCACAGAAGTGAACACTAAAGTTTGAAATTGTGTCCCATGCCAGTTGTTCATAGGAAAACAGAGGGTCCCATCTTTTCCCTTAATTCCAGTTAAAACCGAAGCTCCGTTTCAACAATGGGGACTTGATTTCATTGGAGAAATTCATCCACACTCCAGTGCGCAACACAAATGGATATTAACTGCTACTGATTATTTCACTAAGTGGGTAGAAGTTGTCCCCACGAGGAATTCAACTTATTCAGTAGTAATCTATTTTTTGGAAGATAATATCTTATCCAGATTTGGTTGTCCTCGAAAGATAGTCACTGACAACGCGCAAGCATTTAAGTCAATGGCCATGATAAATTTTTGCCAAAAATATAACATCGTACTAGGACACTCCACATCTTACTATCCACAAGGTAATGGTCTAGATGAATCATCCAACAAAAGCCTGATTACCATGATAACAAAGGTTTTGACTGGAAACAAAAAAGCATGGTATACCCATTTAAAATATGCTTTATGGGCCAACAGAATAAGTACTAAAAGGTCAATTGGGATTTCCCCTTTCCAGAGGGTATATGGAACTGATGTCGTTTTACCAATAAACCTTGCTCTGCCAATAATGAAACTTTGGCAGGATTCGAATGAACAACCCAATGACATTACTAGGAAGATAAACCAGCTAGTCGATGTTCAACAAAATAGGGCTGAAGTAAATGAAAGGTTGCAAGTATCAGGATAAAATGAAATCCTTATTCGATCAGAAAGAGAAATATAGATAATTCCTCCCTGGTGACTTTGTATTAAAATGGGAAGCTAGAAAAGAAGATGCTGGAAAACATGGCAAACTCTATCCAATCTGGTCTGGTCCATACAAAATTTCGGCCTTTGAAGGAAAAAATGTTTGGTTATTAGAAAACCTAGATGGATACATTCTTAGTGCCCCTATAAATGGGAGACATCTTAAACACTTCATGCAATAATGTGTTTCTAAATTATCATTGTACATATCGGTTTGTTTTCATGTTTTTTGTATAGATTCCAAAAATAAAAAAGTAAATAAAAATAATAATAATAATAATAAAATATGTATATAAAATAAAACAAATAAAAGTTTATTTCATGTCATTTCCTAAGGATTATAATGTTATGTTATTCGCAGGAAAAGTTTCTCACGAGACAATGGACTTGAGATACTGAAAGGTGACATGCGCAGGTATTCCTATCAAGTCTCTCACAATGAAAAAGGTAATGAACGAGTAATCTTTGGGCTGGCAATATAAAAGCTTATAAAGGTATGAAATCCCATTTTAAAATTTTGGATAAAATATCTAAGAAGTACGAATGAATAAATCATCGATTTATTTTTGTAAAACAAAAAAAATAAAAATCAACTCAATCAAAGAAGTTCTTAAAGTATTATAAAAAAAGGTGGGACTTAAGAGAAGGTTGTAAAGGCTAATTAATAAAATCTCTAAGAAAATCCATATGTACTACATTTTTTCTAAACCCCTTTACCCTCCTCCTTGGCCACAGTAAAGCCTTTTCCCACTTGATCATGGACGTCTGATCATGAAGTTTCCTGAGAACAGAGGAGTCTCGCCTTGGTCATGAAAACTCTCAAACAAACTTTCAAGAAGAGAGTAGGTTGTGTTTTTAGTTATTTGACTTTGGCTGGATCATAAACATGTCTAGGTTAATCCTAACCTTATTAGTTATCCTAACAGGAATAACTGATCGGTTTAGATTAAGGAAGTTCCCTAGACTAAAGGTCAAAAAGTTTCCATTAAGAAGTCCTTCGAAGCCCTTAATTGTTGAAGACAGGTAAGAAGATCGACCCAGAGAGATTTAAACAAGTTGACAGACTTTGATTATTTTTCAAACATATATCTTCTCGAGTGTATTGCATACTCATTGATTTCCCCCAATTCAAAAAATATATAAAATATTGAATACGGACAGATGGTGAAAGGAAATTCAATATTGATTTCCCCCATCTAGTTCAAAGAGATAAAGAAAGGAAATTCATGCTTATTGATTTCCCTCATCTCAACATTTAAATGATTGCAAAAAATGAAGTGGTTAAAGGAAATTCAATGTGGGAAGTCGGATAACTTCACCTGGGTACTGAACATGCTCGCTGGTAGTGAAGCAATATCCTCATATCTGATAAAAGCTATTATACATGAGTTAAAAGATACTCTGGTAATTTCTCTTCTTTTCAGCTGGATTTTATCATAAGTTTCTAAGATCTCCTTACTGGACACAACGTAAATACTTACCTTGATGCAAACAAAATCACGAGAAGCCTGATAAGATGGTTAATTTGGTTTTGATTATCTTACACAGATTTGAGGTCAGCTTCAGGATAAGAAATCTATTGAAAACCTAGCTCGGGATAGTCATACTTTTTGTTTTTGAAGAGTTTTCAAGGTTAACGTTGAGACCCTGATCTTGTTCAATCTTTCTCATTATGCGTCTCACAGAGTCAAATATTTTACTCCATTACCCAATGAAGGAACTCAGTCTACATGTTCTTCTTGTCCCATAAGGAGACGAGATCCCTAGATGGAACCTAATGTTGACATGAAGTTTAATTTTTTCCTATCTTTGAAAACTAAAGCTTCATCTTTTCCTAAGTCATGGAGCTTCCCTTAGTCCAAAAAAGGGAAATCAGAGCTTTCCATTCCTTTTAAGGTTTTCGAGATTCAGTTTTTCTCGAAGTATAATCTTCAACCATCTTATTTTCCCAGTGCTGAAATCCCAAAACTGTTTAGCTTATTCAAAAATTTTAAAAGGGAAAGAAATAAAGGTTACCTTTTTCGTCGCTTTCCACAAAGTTCTCTTTAAACTCGTAATTAATTAAGTTCCTAAACATAATTATCATTCCATTAATCTTTCACAATTTAGGTTTTTCCTTCTACCGAAACGCTTTCGAACTCTCAACCGTCAAACTCCCCCATCCTCAATTTTCCGAAAAAGTTAAAAGGATAATTACTTATTAAATTGGATTAATTAAATCCCTAATACGTGTCTTAGCGCCTCACTAACATCATCGCAATTTCACGATCTACGGATTGCTTATGACTTATCCCCTGATGCTAGGATCTCCAAAGTTTCAAAACGTGAAATCACGTTTTCCCGAAACAAGGTTTAAGATTAAGGCTAATTTGTTTTTAAAATAGGATTAGTGATAATTAAACCGCCTTTCGCATTTCAGGAATTGAGGAAGGCGATGATTCTTGAAACTCCAGTTCCGAACTTGCCGATATATAACAGCATTAATAGCGGATAAATGAATTTTTTTTTCACACGAAAGCATACCTCCAAGCATATATTTCCATTTAAAAGCATTAATTTTTCATTGTCTGCATCTGTACACTCGTTATAATGCGAAAATGAAGATTAATAAAGTCTTATATTTCGAGCTTCATAGTTATCCTTTACATTTGCAACAAGTCATGTTTACCTGGTTTTATACACACTTTCTTTGTAAACAGGCCTCTGATCCAGCACAGGTATCATGGAACCTAAGAAGGCACCCAAGAAAACCGAAGAGATTGCAGAAAGATCGAGTCTAGACAAAGATGTTATATTTGATACAACACTGCATGCCATTGATTCCATAAAATCCTAGAGGCAGATTTTTGAGACTCTGGATTATGAAATTAAAAATTTCCCGCATGACGTCGACAACAATATTTGAGATATAGCGGAGTTTGAACTCCAAAAAATAGCTACACAGCCATGGATTATGACTTATAAAGACATGATCACTTGGGCCTTAGAGCAAACTGATGTACAAATAAGGAGCATTATGGACAGCCGAGGGGTCGTTGTCGGCTCTTTCAGACTGAAACATTTACAAGTAATGTATAAATTATCTCCCAATCCCAAGTATGTTTATAATAGAGATTTCGTGAGTAATTTTCAAAGGAAAGAATGTTTTGAGTCAAACCAAACGTATCCTGACTTAATCAAGGATTGGTGGAGAAACGAGGGAAAATTCAGGGCTGACACCCATGGTATTTACACCATAGCCTCATTGAATGAGTATATGATTTATGTGGCGATGATGTTATGTAGAATTATCGGTAAGAAAAGTCCCACCCATTTCCCTACAGAATGGGTACCTCTTTTGCATGAGGCAGCTGAAAGTTATAGCTTCAATTGGGATAAGATTTTATTCGATAACATGGTGAAGGAGGTCATGGACTATCAGATTGGAAGATCATAATGTCGACCAATAGCCCTGTATATGTCGACATACATCATGGATTCTATATGATTCTCTACTCCTTTCCCTTTGATGAATTGGAGTTGGAATCCGACTTACACGGAGCCAATTCACGAATATCATTCTAAACTTTGGGAAGAAAACATCAACGACTTGTTCTATGAAATTTGTCATTTCGTGGTGATACCACTACATTAGATGTTGTACAGATGTGCCCCTCCCTGCATTTCAGAGTCGGTCACAAGAAACCTTAGGGCAGTTGTTGATTGGTTCATAGAGGAGAATTTTTCATACATCAGAGTTTTCAGGTGTTCAATCCCTCGACACACACTCCTAAAATTCCTCCCTGACAGACTGGTGTGCAGGGAGGTAGCTAATCAAATAGTAATAGGCAGAATTGAGATAGAACTAAAATCAGCCCAAAAGAAATCTTGGCTAGTTTTTCCTATTCAGATTGGGAAATTTTCATTTCTCAACTTAGGTCATTCCAAAGTTGAAGTGGCCACGCTAGAGGAGGTTAAATTGGTAAACCTCAAGCACAAGAAGAACAATCCTTACCAGTAAGTGGGAAAACACATGGCCAACTGTAATATGAAGGCTTATGAACACGAGAATTCCCCTTGTGACAACCTATTCAAAGGGACTAATACCTATGAAGAAGTGTTAGAAAGAGTACAGACACTGCCATCTGACTTGCAAGCTAGTTTTCAGACCTTTCAGAAACATAGATGGAGCGGTCTACCCAAAGTGCTACAAGGTGAAGCATTTACCCCTCCTTGGGAACAAGAAGATACTCCACTGGGTTTCGAACAAGAAACACAAGGTAAATTCAATCCTAAAGAATTTCCTCAGGAGACTGAAGGATCTTCACAAAATGAAGATGCCTTACAAATAGAAAATCCAGAGACGGAAGTAGAGAGGAGGCCCATGACACCTCTCGAGTCCAGTAAGTCCACTCCTCCTTCATCACTTGCTATTGATATCATTATACCTGAGGCTATGGGAGAAACCAGGTCTACAGAGATAGGAAGTCCCATAACTTTCTTAACTCCTTTACAATCCACCTTTGGACTCCCACAGGTGGGAGATATATATGTTGGTGACGTCACCCCTATTTCCAGAGATGAGATCCCTCCTTCCAATTATTTTTTTAGCAAGAAGAGGAAGGCTATTGTAAGGAAAGACATGCATATGATAGAATGAGGTATGGTGAAGAGGCATAGGGTCTTGATAGATGGCCAGAAACTGGAAGAGGAGGATTTCACTACAAAGGTAGCAGGCTCCATAGGAGCCATGGTAACAACAAACATTTTTACTATGGAGAACATGAGAACAAGGATAAAGAAGAGTAACCACATGATAGCTCAATTGTAGGATCAGTTGAAGAATGCTGAGAAAAACATTAGAGAAGAGGTGAATAAAATTTTGGAGCAGGCCAGAGCTGTTGAAAGGCAAGACATCCAGTCACTCAAAACTAGCCTGGATGAAATGAACTAGAGGATACAAGCAAGTTAGGTACATGTTACTCAACAAAGGGAGCTTGTTAAACAGTTACAGGCTAAGTTGAGTTTGACAGAAGGATGAGCCGTGGACTTAAAGGTTTTTCAAACCCTCTCGTTAGAAGCCCATACAAATATAGAAGCTGAATAACAACAATTGATCTCCAAAATAGAGATCATCCAACATTATTTTCAAGAGGTAAGAAAATCCCTTGATAACATTATTTCACTAGAAAAAGAGGCTAAATCAGCAAGGAATACCTTTTAGAAAGAAGTCGCATGTTCAGGGAATAGGGAGATGTCAAAAGGTTTAAAAATTTGTGTCGCATAACAGATAAGAGGAGACATTATGCTCAAGGCGTGGGAAACAAACGTAGTCGAAAATAAGAAGACGGTCAAAGAAATCAAAGATGACTGTGAGGGAATCTTTGATTCTTTGGATAAGAAAGCATTAGGATTTGAAAGAAATGACTTCTCTGGACTACTAGGGCAAATAAACATTGTGAAACAACATTTGGACTACAAAGAGAGCTTACAGGAGCTTCAGGCAGAAATTCCACAGTTGAGCGAAATCAATACCAACAAGATAGACAAATGGATGGTATAGCCTAATTTAAAGTTGCAAATGATCAGGTTCGTTGATAAAATATTTGAAGACCAGTTTCCAAAGGTGCAGAGAAAGTTTTATCTGTTTGAAACTAAGGATTTCCCGACACCACCCATAATTTTTGTTTGAAACTAAAGTTCCTCATGGAGCAAAGAGTACCCTGGCGAAGCTAGATCCTTGGAATGCAATTGGTGGATCAACTGCAAACTTTTGGGATCTTGTAGCCATTCTTGGCAAATGACTTGGAGCCAATTTGGTACAATGAATGAAAGAGAAAAAAGGGATCCTTCATCTTCATATTTTAGGGAAAGTGAATCCGCAACCACATTGTCTTTGCCTTTCTTATAAATGATCTCATAATCATATCCAAAGAGTTTCGTCACCCATTTTTGTTGTTCTGGGGAGGAAATGCATTGTTCCAGAAAATACTTGAGGATTTGATGGTCTCTCTTAATTTGGAAACGTTTCCCCAATAGATAAGGATGCCACAGATCCACAACATGGAGAATAACCAACATTTCCTTTTCATATATGGATTTTCCCAGATTTATTTCAAATAGTTGGTTGTTGGTAAAGGCCAAAGGTCGACCCTCTTGCATAAGGACAATACCAATTCCTTTCCCCAAGGCATCACATTCCAACACAAAGTTCTTTGTGAAATCGAGAAGGGTGAGGACTAGAGTGGTGCACATGGCCATATTCAAGGGATGAAAAGCTTGAGCAGTGGATGGAGTCCAAGTGAAAGAGTTCTTTTTGAGGAGAGCAGTGAGAGGTGCTGCAATCTTCCCATAATTCTTAACAAATTGTGATAATACCCTATTAAGACTAGAAATCCACGCAATCTCTTAATAGTCTTTGGGTGAGGCCATTCCTGCATAGCTTCAATCATTTTAGGATCCACCCTGATGCCATCTTTGCCAACCAGATGACCCAAGTATTCTACTTCTGAGGCACCAAAAGCACATTTAGACTATTTCAGGAAAAGTTGGTGCTAAGAGAGTAGATGGAGAAATCGATCCACATGAGCAAGATGGTCTGTCCAGGTTTTTCTATAGATGAGGATATCATCAAAGAAAACTAAGACAAAATGGCAAAGAAAAGGACAGAAGACATGATTCATAAGGCTTTGGAAGGTGGAGGAGGCATTACACAAGCCAAAGGGCATGAACAAAAACTCATAGTGTCCCTCATGAGTTCTAAAGGTAGTCTTGGTATTGTTTTCCTCTTTCATACGTATCTGGTGGTAGCCCGAATGAAGATCTAGTTTAGTGAAGAATTGGGCACCACTCAATTCATCCAGGAGGTCATTAATGACAGGAATGGGGAATTTGTCTTTGATGGTAAGTTTTTTAAGGGCATGAAAGTCATGACACATTCACCAATAACCTTATTTCTTCTGGACCATGACCACATGAGACGAGTAGGGGCTCGTACTAGGGCAGATAACTCCTGCATTAAGGAGTTCTTGGACCATTTTCTCAATTTCATTTTTTTGGGAAAAGGGGTGACGATACAGATGGATATTGGGAGGAAGGATTCTGGGTACAAGGGGAATGGAATGATCATGAACACCATAGGAAGAAGATAGGCCTTGGGGAGTGGAAAATACCAATTGATGTTTAGAAAGGATGGCTTGGAGGTCTTGCGGTACTGAGGGTGTCTTTGTTGCTTGTATGGCATGGAGTTGGGCGATAACACTAGAATGACCCTTTTTGAGAATATTTTCCATGTGATGGGAACTAATGATCTTAGGTGAACTAACGGTGATGCCTTGGAAATTATATTGGTGGCCCTCTTGGTTGAATTGCATGGTTAAGTCTTTAAAATCCATGAGAATCAGACCCAAATTCCTTAGCTAGTTTGCACCCAGCACAATGTCACAACCTCCCATGTCGATAGCAAACATATGGGATTTTAGGTGGTAGTCACCAATTTGGAGACACGCATTTTCACAACGCCCTCCACATTTCATGGAACCACCATTGGCAATCATGATTTGGAAATTATTGAAGGCATGGATGTAGCAATGAGTTTCTTGTGCAATTCGCGAATGAACAAAATTATGGGTGTTGCCACTGTCAACCAGAATGATGACCTTCTGATGCTTGATGTAATAAATTAGAGGGTTTGGGGAGTGGAGAATCCAGTGAGAACATTGAAGGAAATGACCAGTTCTGCTTTGGGAGGTTCTGAGGGAGGGGTTATGTCAGTGGATTCAGGTGACTCTGACACAGAGGGAGTTTCTTCATCTTCTTCTGAAATATCCTTGGAGATGGCCATAAAAATATTTTTTTCTTTACACTTGTGGCCCAGGAAATATTTGTCATCACAGTTATAACAAAGGCCTTTGAGTTGGCGTTCAGCCATTTCAGCGTTGGTCAATTTTTGGATCTTTAGTGGAGCAGAGGGAGTAGTGGGATTTATTGGTTTAGGGCGAGGGATAAAGGAGGGTTTGCAATTTTGAGAAGATATAACCTGTTGTGATTCTTTATCTCTTTTGGTAGCCTCCACCCAAATTTCAAGCTGATCCATGAGGACATGGGCCCAAATTTCATCCATGCGGCCCCTGATAAAACACTCTCAGAAAAAGGCATCAGACATGCCCTCTGTTCTAAAAGCCAAGCACTCAAAGGCAGCTATAAAGTCTTCCATGGTTCCTAATTGTTTCATCTTTTTCAAACGATCCAAATGGTTGGTGTCAGTGTCAAAGTATTCATAAATCTCTGCCACAAAGTGTGTCCAAGAAATATACCCTTGACGAGAAGTTTTTCTCCATTTCCACCATTGCTAACATTCTTGATCTAGATGGAGAACACCATACCTGAGTTTGGCCAAGTCATATATAATTCCATATAAAGAGAAGTAATGTTCCATTTGGGTTACCCAACCAGTGGGGTACAATCCATCAAATTTGGTTACATCCACCTGTGGGAGGCGTAGGTCACGTTGAAAGTGATGGTTCTGAAAGGTATGGGAATGAGAGGAATGATCACCTTCAGTATGTGGAGGTGAGGAAGAGGAAGGGTTATCTGTAGGGATATGCATTTTGGTGCAGAGAGCTGAAAAGAATGATTCAAGCTGGGTGGTGAGGTCTTGTTTGATTTCCCCCATTGAGGACTGCATGGTTGTATTGATGGCGACAACATTGGCACTGAGTTGTTTCACTTCTTATTGGGTCTCAATGAGACCAGATTGCAAGGTGTTGAAGTGAGCTTCCAAGTCTTGGCTATGAGTATGGGCCATGAGGATGAGGAAAATGAAAAGGAGTGGGCAGGGTAAAACATTTTGGCCAAAAAAATGATATGGATGAATGTGATAAGGGTGTAGATATGAATCCAATGGAATAGGTCTCAAATAATGGTGAAAAAATTTATAGACTTCTTTATTTATTTATTTACAGAGTTATACACTGGTCTAAAGAATACTGCAGAGAGGAAATGCCCAAATGCTTAACCAGAAAGAAATGTGTATTTACTTGGCAACCCGAACACAGTTGTGCGACAATAGATCTTGTCTATTTTAATTTGTTTATGTTTTTGTTCCCCAAGGGTTAGGTATTCAAGGGTTCTACAGACAAGGGTTTGCCTTGTGCTATAACTCTCTGATATACGTGTGGGGTCCAACAGTAGTACTTGGCCCAATATTTCAGGGCACTAACTAAGGAGGATAGACTGTACCCTTAGCCGTACTACCCAACTACCCAGGTACTAGAGAGTATCTTCCTGAGTGTTGTTCTCGGTGACACTATAGCAGTCAAGTGGTCGATCGATTTATCTAAAGAGGGCTTCAGGTAATCTAGGCCGACCTATACACAGGTGATGTCTGATGCGCTACCACTCGAAGGGGTACCAACAGGGGTTACAAGGGTGGCCAACAGATGTGCGCTTAAGTACCACTTGTATTTCCTGCATGTATGAATCCCTCAACCGAGGGTTTATGCGCATAAAGACGGATCTCTGTGGCTTAAAGAAGCAGGAATAGGTCTCTACCCTGAAAAAAAAATTTAACCCACACTTTCTACCGAGGAAAGTGCTCTGATACCACTTGTAATATACCAGATATAAAATGTATGCAGAACTGAAATAAAATGCTAGTAATGGCAGAATAACAACAATATAACCAGAACATTCACGACAATAACATTGAAATGATATAAGAATAACAACATAAATAACACTTTGAATCTGAAAGCAATGTTCACAGGCCTCTTCGAGGGGGCAACCTCTAGTTGAGCAGAGCTCTATTACAATAATTCCCAAGCTAGGGTTATCATACTCTTGACTCCTATTTATACTAAAAAGAAGCATCTAGAGAAAGATCCTTCTAGAAGTGGAATCTTCTATTAGGCCTTCTTACATCTGCCTTATTCTATTTTATTGAAAGGCCTTATTAATATTGACCTTTAGTACATTCGAATATATTGTTCTACCTATGTGCGGGTTAGGAACCTAACAAAATTCAGCTAAACAGTGAATTATCGTTTGAAAACGCATACTATTGAAATGATAGATAAACAAAAGTTAATCATGCAACGGTTAAGGTTGCGGTTTTGTAACTATTTTTCTCCAGAAAAGTAGGAGATTGCTAACTATCAAGTATTGATGACCTTGTATAAATACAAGGAGCAAAGACTAATAGAGGGATTTTTGATCTCTCTAAAAAAAATCATTTTTGACGAAGTAATTTTGAAGAGACTATAAATTAATAGAAATGTAGATTGAAGATTCCAGATCTTGTCACTTCTGAGTTATGTGTTTCCGTGTCATCTCATATTTCTTTCATATGTTTAATTGATGAATTCTTTGATGCTATTTAGTAAAACCTCTATTGTGAAAATTATTATTCGTGTTAATTAAATCATTTACACTTTTTCCTCTGTATCCATTATCAACAGATACAAGACCTATAGATGTTTATATTTCAACATCATATGCTTCATTAATATTTTTCTCTTTTCGTAGTTTTATGTTACTATGTGAGATTCCTCTGAAATTGATGCCTCACTTTGCTAATAGATTTATGTTTTTCTTCATATCATGCATGTTTCTTTTCTTTAAAATTTAATTTAGATACAAGAAAATGCCTACAATTTAGTCATCCTATTTATTTGGGTGTTGACATCATTCTCGTTACATTGTGGAATAGAGATAACAAGCCTAAAAAAAAAACGCAAGAACCTTATCTTTTTTACTCTTACCCTTCATGAAAGTTCCAGTTGTAAGGCAGCCTAATATCGAGCTCAACCTTTTAGATAAAACCATCATCGCTCTAAATTTATTTAACACTATCCTACAAACAACAAATAACCAGGTTGAGTTAGAATGTTCATGGGCAACAATTGAGAGAGATATCAATATCCATGAAAACTGGGAATTTCGACAGAGACAGTTGAGGAACCAACTATAGCCCTCATATTTTTATCATATCTTTTCCTATCGTCGGCTGCCTCTATCTTTTCATATGCCTTAAAAGTATACTTTAGAGCCTTAAAGTATAAACTCAGGAACAACAATCCTTACATAAGATGTGAATCAATTATACATAAATACAATGCACGAAGAATGTTATATCAACCCAACTGCAGATGGCATTCTAAGTTGGAGGAGTATTAGTTCTTGTTCTTCAGACTTTGATACATGGATAGAAAAATGGCAACAATGACTACATGAATTATCTACCGGGAGGTGCGCTAGAATGACACACGTGCTGATATGGTTTGGTATAGAGGTAAGAAAACCTCCTACTTTTTATGGCTTGAATGATAAGAAGAATTTTTACTAAAGTATGAGGTAGAAATTATGAAAAATCAAATATTATCAGCATTAGACATTGCTTTAAAATCTACGCCTACAAGATGGTGGGGTACACACAAGGCAAAGATCAACAATTGATTTCAATGCAAAAGGTTATTGTGCATTAGATTCAATGTAAAACAGGAACATAGATATGAGTAGAAATATGAGGGATTTGGACAACCTAAAAAACATGTAGAGAATTTCATGGTTCAATGGATATTAGTACCACTAGAAGAATGGCCACACCATTTTATTCACACACTAGAAGGAATTATGAAGAGCTGGTACAAAGAACATGAACATCGCAGAGAAACTGCTAACTAGGAAGAGATACAATAGAACTATGTAGTTACATTTTCCTTTGAGCATGACAGTCTAGAGATTGATACAACACTGAAAGTGGCAAGAGATAGTATATTTAAATAACTAGAGTTTGAAATAGTCCCAACATATCAGAAGCAGGATAGAAAGACAGTTAAATAATTTCTACATTGTTATCATGTCACAGAAGTAGAAGAACCAACAAAATATAATCCACACAACATATAGATTCCAAAAGTGGAAGGTGAAATGGAAGTAGAAATCCCCAAGATGGATTCAAAATATTATGTTGCACCATTAAATATCAATAAGGTCAACATTGGAACTACAGAAAACCCAAATATGACTAGTATTGGAGATTATTGGGATAATCAGATAGTAGAGAGGATCACAAAATTATTGTGTGAGTACAATGACTGATTCCCAGAAACATTATCAGAGATGAAAGGGTTAGCATGAGATCTAGGAGAGATGAAGATCTCATTGAAGCCAAAAGAAATACCTATTAGACAGAGGCCGTACAGATTGAATCCAATATACAAAGAGAAGGTGAAGATAAGAATTGACAAGATGCTAGAAGTTGGTGTTATAGAACTTGTACAAGAGTTAGAATGGATCAATCCTATGGTGGTGCAAAAAAACAAGCAAGGAGGGATCAATATTTGTGTATATTTGAGAAAATTTAATGACACTTACCTACATGATCCTTTTCCTACCCCATTTACAGACAAAGTTTTGGAGAATGTAGGGGGTCAAGAAGCTTATTTGTTTATAGATGGATTTTGAGGTTATCATCAGATTAGGATCGTGCCAGAAGATAGTCACAAGAAAACATTTTATACAGAGTGGGGATCATTTTAGTATACAATTATTCCATTTGGATTGAAGAATAAACCATATTTTCAACGGTAGTAGTAGCAACTTTTAAGGAATTTATTCATAAATTTTTGGAGGTTTATTTAGATGATTGGACAGTGTTTAGCTTGTTGAAGGATCATGTTCAAGTACTAAGGCTGATGTTAGATAGATGTAGACAATGTCAGATATAATTTAACATTAATAAATGTATTTTCAGCGCACCTTTTGGGATTTTGTTAGGACATGTGGTGTGTAAAAAAGATCTACTAGTTGATCCTACCAAAAAGTTGTCATAGTTAACTTACCACTAGTAAAGTCAGTGCACCAGTTGAAAAGTACATTGGGCCATACAAGATATTATAGGAAGTTTATAAGAGGATATGCATAGATTACTGCACCAATGGAGAAGTTGTTGAAGAAGGATACTAAGTACCAGTGGAACGATGAATTCCAGAAGAGTTTGGACATTTTAAAGGAAAATATGGTTATTGCACCAATTCTGGTTTTCCTAGATTGGTTAAAGGAATTTCATGTGCATGTGGATGCATATACAATTTCATTAGGAGAAGTATTAACCTAGCCATGAGAAGGTGACATAGAAAACCTTATTGCTTTTGCAAATAGGAAGCTATCATATTCAGAGAAGAACTAAAATGCTATAGAAAGAGATGGTCTAGCTATGGTTTATGCTTTGCAGAAATACAGACACTACTTATTGGGACAACACATTAAGATGTTTACATATCATTCGGCTATGAGATACTTAGTTAATAGGCTAGTGTTGGGGGGAAGGATATGTATATGGATATTATTATTTCAGGAATTTGACTTTGAAGTTGTGGTGAAGCTTGGAATATTGAATGAAGAACCGGATCACTTGTCCAGGATAACAAATGGAGAAGAGCCCAGTAACTTGGAAGATAACTTTCCCAATGAACAATTGTTTTTAGTACAAATAGACAATGAATATTTTTCTGACATTATTGAGTTTTTGAGTACAAGATTTGCACCAAGGGAATTCACTATTGCGCAGAAGAAAAATTTGGCAGTCAGAGTTGCAGATTATTAGTTGATTGTAGGTCATTTATACAAGCTTGGAGCAGATAACATATTAAGAATATGTGTGATGGAGCATGAAAGACCCATTATTTTGGAAAAGGATCATGAAGGGATTGCAAGAGGAAATTACGCAGTAAAAGCTACTACATAGAAGGTATTGCATGTAGGATTATGGTGGCCAACAATTCATAAGGATTCAAAGGAATATGATCATAAGTGTGATGTTTTTCAAAGAGTTGGGAAGCCATCCAAAAGGGATGATATTCCACTGAGACCACA
>ML843416.1:13940-24498 GCA_009831015.1 Picea engelmannii
TATTCTGAAATTGAATTATCACATTGAAATGAGACATAAACCTTCAATTCCAAATAATGTTCATTATTGGCAAATTTTTGAATATGATGAACAAATAAAACAATTTCTAGAAATGATAGATGAATTTTCTAAGACACACATAGGTCAGGAAAATAAAAATGATCCAATTTGGATTATGCAAGAAGGAGAAAATCTAGAGAAGTTCAATTTAGATAGAATCACAAATCATGCAATGCTCTTGGTCAAGAATAATCAAATTCCCAAGGGTCTTATTCCATTAGAAAGATTGTTCGACCAAAATAATATACCTTTAAAATCTACCTTGTAGTCTCAGCCTGAAGAGGTTGAATATTGTAATGTGGGATCAAAAGAAAATACAAAAATGGTTAAATTGTCTAAATATCTTCCAACTAATCTAAAGAGTAAATATGCTGAATTACTCAAAGAATATAAAGATGTTTTTGCATGGTCTTATGAAGACTTAAAAACTTATGATACTTATGTTATAGAGCATAAGATTCCATTAAAACTAGTGTTATAACCCTAAATTGCACCACACATGATTACCTGGCATCAGGCCAACTCATATCCCTTCTTTACCAAAACTGTGCTAATCAACTCTTTGAAAATCCTCTTGTGTCAAGGCCCACGTGCCCTAACCCATTACTGCATGCGTGTACACGCTGGCTGACTCACAACAGCCCGCGTGTACCTACAAAAGCATGAAAAAAGGAAAGTTTCCGATGGAACAAAAAGCTATGGGCCAGTTAACTGAAACTCCCAGCCATGCATGGCCGAGGGTTCATCCAAAATCCTATCTCCTTCTAGCCTATGAAAGAAGGGGTAGGGGTACCATTTGGAGGAGGAAAAAATATAATGAAGAAACTCTGCCCATTTACATAATCCATTGTCCCAACCCTTTATCCTTTCCTCATGCCAAAGGAGATTTAACGCAAAGCAGTTGAAGGACAGAAGAAGAGGAGCCCAAGATCAGGTTCAAGGAGCGGTGGCCGGTCTCAGCTTTTGTAAGTTGACTTATTTTAAATAATAAAGAGAATGCTTTTCCCATCCCAATTCATGAATTGTCTATGGTTTGATTAATTTATGCTTGATTTCTAACCCTTGATTATAGAAGTAGCATGCATGCATAGTTGTTGTTTTTCTTGAGTGCAGGTCATCTTTGGAAGGAGCATTGCGAACAAGTAGTCAAGCACAACGTAGGATCAACATCGAACATCGGTAATAAGGTAGGTGGTCCTTTTCCATGCATTTACTGAGAAAAAGGGATTTAAATCTTGGGATGCAGGTAAAAAAGTATTTTCTATTCGGTCAAATCTGCATGCAAAGTAGGCCCTAATTTGCTAGTCCGTAGGGTGTTTTTCCCAACAACAGAATTGGCGACCGTACTGGGGAGAATACTCTTTAGGGTTCATGGATTTTTTTAAGTTTTTTGGGTAGTTTAAAGACTAGGTTTTCTGTTTTTTCTTTGCCTATCTTTTCTTTTTCTGTAAGGTCTGAGCTAGCAGAGAGTCTGGCTTTCCATACCAGCTTTCCCTGACTTTTACTTGACTGTATTTTTCGAGACACACAGAGGTACATGCGGCCTGCAGAAGGCCTGAACGCATGTACCCGCGCCCTATCCTCTGAAAACCCACGTGTGAACGCTAGCTATAGAGATAGCAGTAGCGTGTAGGAGTTCAAAGAACCTTAGAGGCAGTCCTCCTCTTCCCTGTCAGAATTACACATTCTCAGGGGGTTTTCTGGAATCCTGCCTGAGTCTTGCTTGTTAACAGTCCTATCTCAGATCGCTTTTTTCGCCTTATTATTCCTTGCATTATTTGTTTTTTCTGTTAGAAAGAGCATCCAACCCTTCAAGGGATCCTGGTTATCAATACCAGAGGCCTCTTCCTGGTCTGGACTGCCTATTTTCACATTTTTCCTTAGAATTTAGATATACACGCGTCCTGTATAAGGTTAGCCCGCGTGTACACGCTTTTTGTCTCTATTCAACACGCATTTGCACGCACGTTGTTTTAGTGACAGTCGCGTGCCTGTACAGGCTACTTTTTTCTTAGGGTGGGGTAGTCATCCCTTCCTTTGATAAGAAGTATTCCTCTCAGGTGTTTGAATCTATGTTTGAATAGTCAGTAGCTTAGGTTTCATCCTACCCTTAGGCTGCTTTTTCTCAGTTAAAAGTTGACAGAAAAATAAAAGAAAGAAATTTTGTTTTATGGTTTTTAGACAAGTGTGAGAGTCATTGTTTGTTCAATTGACTTTGTGTGATTCTTCAATCTGATTCTTTGCGATCTGCACTTTAATCCATAATTTTTTTTCTTGGTTTTTTGCTTTTCAGTATTTTCCCTTTTTTGCTTTACTAGCACTTAAATAAAAAAAAAAAACTCTTTTCATTTTTCTTCTTTGGTTGAAGAGTGTGTTTCTGCATCATTAGCTAGGGAAAAGTATTTTATTTTGTAAGTTTTTTCAATTCACTTAGATCTTAAGTAGCTCGTAGTTAAGAGAAATTCCTTTGAGCTTGCTGTCCAAAATCTTAGAAAAATTAAAAAATCTTTCTTTGTGAAAAGTTGTTGAAATTTTGCATTTAGTAAAAGATTTTTTTTTTTGTTTCCATCTTTTTCATTCATTTTTGCTTTCGTCTTTTACACATCATCAGTTTCACCCTCATACCCCTTGACGTAAGACAAAGCCATAAAAGCAACGCTAATTTTAAAATCTACTAGACTTTTATGTTTGTAGGGTTCACAAACTAGTTCAGGACTAGGGCCTTGAATTAGGTTGGAAATGAAACTCTTCAAGGCCATTCAAAACCAAACATTAGAGTCTGAGATAGAGAGTGTCTAAGTCCAGTTTCATGGAAGTTATCCGGGACCACCCTCTAACACAGGGGATAAACATGAGGTCGTGTGCGGAAAGGTAGCGGAGCTAACCCCTCCAAAGTCGGACCAATCGTAGTGGAGAACACATATAGAGGGCTTATTTTGGGATTCCGTCGTTTGCATTTGCCACGGGGCTTCATGGGTCTCGAATTCATTCGAGGTCCTCATTTGTCTTTCGGACCATTTTCTCTCGATACCGTTGATAGGTTTCGGGCTCGATACCCTACTCATTGTGGTCTACCCAACTTTCGACTGTACCTGCCTGGTGATTGTTCGCGTGTTGGCAACCTAGTTGCCAATATTTTTAGGGACATACACAGGTGACTGCGGGGGTATATTGCAGTACCTAGGACAAACATTAGGCCACGCTTTGTAGAGTATACCCATAGGGTGCTTCTGTGTTCGAGTTTCACTTGCACCGATAAGTTTCTCTAGTGTTGGTTGTTGTAACTGTTCTTCCAAATAGTTTAGTGATTGTTTGTCTTATCTCTTAGGGGATTCTTTTTTAGTGTGTGTTACTTTTGAACGTTTAGAATACCTTAGCGTGTCTTGGATATTCTCACATAGTGGAGGATCCCGAGCTTCGCCGGTCATGAAGGCTTCTTGGCCTGCCACCGATTACACTGGAGCCACACTCGCCACCATTAAGGTGAAAGCTAGACCAACAAGGGTCTTTTGAAGTGATCGGGTTACAAACCTTTGTGCCCGAACAACTCCCAGAGGAATCAACCATTTTGAACCTTGAAGCAACCGCTCTTGGCTTGTTTGAAACCCTAACCACTGATATCTTGGCACCGTTTATTGTACCAATCCAACTTCATGAATGCCAGACAGTGCCTCACATAGCAATGGAAACAAATGCTATTACTTCTTTTGGGAATTCTTCAATTCCCACCACAAGTGCTACCACAAGAGAGTTGTCTCCTAACCTACCATTGTCGGTCCGAGCCACCATGGTCTCGGTCGCAACTACGTAACATAATGGACCGAACCCGTCTATGGTGGTAGCCACAACCCCCTTCACACCTAGTGTGACAGGTCCTCCGTTCTCATATGGGATGCCTAGTTCGGGTACAAGTCCTATACTGACCTACTCCACTTTACAGACTTTGGATCTGGGGGCAGGGAGCTCTAACACTCCTCTGCAAGGTCACCTTGGGGGCATTCCTATCCCTTTTAATGCTTTTCCTTATGCAGGAGGTCATATCCCTCCTTCATCCCCTTTGCTTGGTGGTTCGCATCAACAGTCTGCTGGGAAGCCTACACACACTAGTTTATTTGGAGTAGGGAGTCAAGGAACACCTTCTCATAGTATGCCGGTAGGTTCGACACCATTTTCTTGGAATGGGATGTTTGGTAATAACACTTTCTCATCAACCTCTTTCCCAACTGGGGGCAACCCCATTTTTGGACAATCTACTCCTGCGCAGGGTACTATTCCTGCACAGGGGGCACACATAACAGGACCTTGGAATTCAGGACAAGGATCTGTTCCCTCCTCCAGAATGTCGTTCTGGGGTAATTCTTTCCACAGTCAATGGAACCCTGGAAAAACTACTATGCCTCTCCCCGCAGGACCAACATGGGGTAATCCTTCCCAAAGTCCTTCGAATACAATGCATGCCCAACACTCTATGTCCTTTATGGGAAATCAGCCAATGATGTCTCCACAGATGCAAAATCCTTACATTGGTTAGGGCCATGGTTTCTATTAGAATCCGGGCCAGCAGCCAAACTTTTCCTGGCAACCTGGTGCCAGTCAAACTCCAGGACCCTTTTTCCCAGGTTATTAGCGACAACCCAAACTACCATTCCTGGCGACGTTACATTTGCCATATTTGACAAGGTTGTTAAATGATCCTATTTGTCATGATCCACTTTGGCCTCCTATGCCGACGAAGTTGCCTTCGGACATTCCAAAGTTTGAGGCCAAGCCTAATGAAGATCCAGGTGATCATGTAACTACCTTTCATCTTTGGTGCTCATCCAACTCATTGAAAGATGACTACGTACAATTGTAATTGTTTCAACGTATTCTCATTGGGAGTGTCGTGAAATGGTACATTGAGCTCGATAGCTCAAGATACTCTTCTTTTGGCGAACTGGCGATGGCCTTCCTTAACCATTTCTAGTTACCTGTGAGATACGATGCTGGCATAGAGCTGCTCACCAATTTCAAACATACAACAGTGGACCATATCTCTGTTCATATCCAAGAGTGGAGACGTCGAAAGAGTTTAATCAAAGTACCAGTCCCACTAGCATTCCTGCTTGAGTGGTTCCTTAATTCTTTGATCCCATAGTTATCCAAAGACGTCGTGACATCCAGAGTTTTCTCTGAGGAATATGCCATCATGAGGGCTCAACAGTTTGAGCTCATCTATTCTCAGTCTAGTTTATTATACAACATCTTTCCAGATGCGCCACATTCGACACTGGATAAAACTAGACAGAGAGATGGACCACATGCCGATGGTATTGTTGGTTCAGCACAAACCAAGCCTGCTGAGAAATTGACAAAATAGTTGCAACAGTTATCCATACAACACACAGTGGCCAACCAAACTACTTCTTTGGCTGCTCCCCCTACCCAAACGTCGGAAGTACACTCTGTGCAGTCGACTAAACCAAAGGTCACCCAGTAGCCTGAAGGGAAGAAAAAAAATGAAGAAGGGTAAGGGGGATAAAAAACCCACTGATAATGCTGGCGAGGACAACACAAAAAAATGGAAGGCGAGGTATCCATGCAACTTGTGCATGGAAGACCACCCGACCCATCTTTGTCCTCGACTTGCAGAGGCCCAAAAGTTTGTCACACAGCAACAACAAGCAGTGTTGACTAATCCCTTTCAACATGGGCAAAATCTCACTCAAGCCTCTACAAGCACATAAGGGGGCAACCAAGAAACCTGCCCACCTCCAAACAATCCCTCATCTGTGAACGTATATATGGTTAGGGGTGATGCTTTCATATCAATTAGAGTGCACGACTATAGTAAACCAAGCACTTCTGAGAAGGGTAAAGAAGCTGATCTCCCATCTGTTCCTCTACAGATTGAGAAGATGTTGGGAGAAACAATGACATGCATTCCAAAGGGTGCATTTAAAAAATCTTCTCACAACCCAAACGCAAGGGCCGCCCAAAATTACTCTATGGTAGAAGATTTATCACAAACCCCTTGTGCGATGTCTGCTTTGGAGGTCCTCCAAACTGCCCTACTCAGAGGAAAGCCTTGTTAACCGCTTTGGGCTCTACTGAGACTTGTAACATGTTAGATACAATTGACTTAAAACCTCATCTGCCTTACCACGTAGCATTTCATATAGTAGTGGCTCATCCCACGAAAACTTTTACTTGGAATATCTTCTGCACGGTGGTCGATGAGGGTGCCTCGACATGCGTTATATCATTAGCATGATGGAAGGCCATTGGCTAGCCCATTTTGTCTCCATCACCTACTCTCCTCACTGCTTTCAACGGTTGTTCATTCCGACCACATGGCATCGTTCCTTCTTTCCCTGTGTAGTTAGGAGGGAAAACCGTGTGTGTCGAAGTAGAGGTAGTCGATGCTCCCCTCGACTATAATCTCTTGTTAGGATGGAGTTGGACTTATGCTATGCAAGCTGTGGTTGCTACAGTTTTCCGAGTATTGTTGTTTCCACACGAGGGTCAGATAGTGACCATTGATCAACTATCTTTCTCCATACCTGACCCAGCTTTGGGGGCATCCACGGTCCCGATGATTGATAATCCTCAACCAGGTGTCGTTAACATAGGAGTTGGTTTTTTCTCATCCTTGATGGGTACCTTTGATTACCCACCTCCTCACGATGATATCAAATTTATATCTAATCACCATAAGGTTGAGATTTTTCAAGTTTCGTCGTTCCACACGACTTACTTTGAGGATCCTTGGATTCTTCCTTCCCCATCAGCCACGATGGATGAGACAGGGCACCCTAGCATGTCCATGCCCTTGTCTGCCATTGAGGCAGTGTACTCTTTAGTCCAGCAAGCTTCATCTAACCCTGATTCGACTCCTACACAAGAGTTAGATCCACTTCTAGAGCCTATTTGGTCTCAGGGTTCTCTCGCTAACGTCGATTTTTTAGACTTAGTCTTTCCTTCTGACAAAGCAGTAATCAAAGCAATGACTAGTCCAGACAAACCTTGGGAAGATCTTCATCACAAATCATATTTTCTCCCAGAGTTAAGCCGAATTGAAGCAGGAGAATTCACCGTTACCATGTTGGGAGATCAGTCATGTCCTATTAATCTCTTAGCTACGCAGGAAATTTATGCTGAGGGAAATATGGAAACTATCGCTGAAACTATACCCATCAACATCTCTCGAAACCCTGGCATCGTGGAGAATGTCTTTTTCAGAGTAGATTGCTCCCCCGAAGAAATTCAAACTTACACGGATATTTTCAAAGAATTCCGCGACGTTTTTACCCGGTCTTATGAGGAAATGCTAGGTATCGATCCAAAAATAGTTGAACATGAAATCACAACGTATCCTGATGCCAAGCCCGTTCGAAAAAAACTTCATCCAGTCAATCCCAAGAAAGCAGCAGCCATCAAGATTGAGGTTGAGAAATTGCTAACGGCAGGTTTTATTTATCCTATCCATTTGACTCAATGGGTGTCAAATCCTATGTCGGTCAATAAAAAACAAGGCACAATTCGTGTATGTACCGATTTCCGTGATTTGAACAAGGCATGTCCCAAAGATAATTTTCCAACACCATTCATTGACCAGATCATTGATGAATGTGTCGGTTGTGAAGCCTTTTCTTTCATGGATGGTTTTTTGGGATATAATAAAATCCAAATCAAACCTAAAGACCAACACAAAATGACATTCATTTATCCATGGGGTACATTCACATATCGTAAGATGCCTTTTGGCCTTAAAAATGCTGGAGCCACATTCCAGCGGGCTATGTCTTTTGCTTTTCATGACCTCAAGCATATAGTCGAGGCCTATCTAGATGATTTAGCATCACGCTCTCGCAAGCGCATGGATCATCCCACACACCTTAGAGTAATCTTCGAACGCTGTCGCTACTTTAGGATTCGCTTGAATCCAAACAAGTGCAACTTCTGCATCACATCAGTATGTTTGTTAGGTTTCATCATATCAACAACAGGGATCATGGTCGATCCTCTTAAGGTGGAGGCAATAATCCAGTTGCCCCCCCCCACGCACAATCCTGCAAATTCAGAGTCTACAAGGCAAGGCAAACTTCTTACGATGCTTCATCGCCAACTATGCCGAAATTACCAAGGGCTTTATGCGTTTACTAAAGAAAGACGTTCCTTTTTTCTAGGACGAAGCCACTCAACGCTCTTTCGACAGATTAAAACACGCCCTCACAACCGCACCTCTGCTATGACCACCTAATTATAACAAAGATTTCTTATTATATATGGTTGCCGCAAAGTCAACCATTGGCATGGTTTTAGTTCAGGAAGACGATTCATTCTCAAAATACGTGATCTATTACCTGAGTCGAGGCCTCGTAGGACCGGAACTCAATTATTCTCATATCGAAAAACTTGCGTTGGCGGCAGTTCATGCTGTTCAACGGTTTCATCACTATGTTCTGTTTCGGAACACCACCGTCATTGCTGTCGTGAATCCATTCCAATACATGTTGACATGACGAGTTATAGGTGGAAAAATTAGTAGATGGATAGTCATCCTCCAAGAATTTGACTTAGACTTCGTTTCCGCAAAGTCCAAGAAGTCATTGGTCTTCGTAGAGCTTATTTCAGAACTTCCAGTTGAGTCAGGTGACGTTGTGCCTGAGGAATCGCCTATCCGGGGAGATATATTTTTGATTGCATCTTTAGACCCCTCGTATAGAGATATACTTATCTATCTCTAGACTTTGAAATTCCCCACCTCTGCTTCTCGTGACGAGCGTCGACGGATACGCCATCAGGCTAAGAATTATCTCACACTCGATGATATGTTGTATCAGATAGGTGTAGATTGCATCTTACGTCGATGTCTCACTCATGAGGAGGCCATCATCGTGCTCAACGATTTCCATACTAGAGCCTGTGGCGGTCATTTATCTGGGTTGGCAACATCCCAAAAGATTCTACGAGCAGGTTACTTCTGGTCGACACTTATCAAAGATTGTATCAAATCAGTCAAGAAGTGCCATCCGTGCCAAATCTTCTCTCGGAAGATGAGGGCACATCCCGCTCCTATGTTTCCTGTCATCACAGTTGGTCCCTTCACTAAATGGGGGATTGATTACACTACATGCAACCCCCCATCAGCAGGGGGCACCGCTATATCATCGTAGCTGTCGACTACTTCACTAAGTGGGTCGAAGCTATGACAACGTTTAAAGATGATGGAGAGACTGTAGCTCTCTTCTTATTCAACTAGATCATAGCAAGGTTCGACGTCCCAAGAGAGATTGTCACTGACCATGGTAGTCACTTTCAGAACCAAATGATGACCGAATTAACATCAAAGCTTGGGTTATGGTAGGAGCATTCATCACCTTACTATCCCCAAGCCAATGGGCAGGTGGAAGCTGTAAACAAAACTCTTAAGACTATTCTACAACAAACTATCAACTCAGCCAAGTCAAATTGGCATTTGATGTTATACTCGACATTATGGGCTTATCGAACATCTGTTAAGACTACAACTGGTTTCTCGCCTTTTCAAATCATTTACGGACTGGAGGTAGTCTTGCCCATCGAATGTCAGATCCCATCTCTCAAATTGGCAGTACAGTTATTACCAGACACTTCTCCACTTGAAGAATGGTTAGTACACCTTAAGTAGCTCAATGAGCAGCGTCACGATGCGACCCTGGTCAACGAGGCTCACAAACATAAGGTCAAGTGTCAGTATGATAGGTCTGTTCATCCTCAGATTTTCTCTGAGGGTGACCTTGTCCTGGTCTATGACCAAAATGAGGACCCCCTGGGGGCAGGAAAGTTTAAACCCATGTGATTCAGACCCTTCATCATAAAGGAGGTATTAAAAAAGGGCGCTTATTGTTTGGTTGATTTTGAAGGGAATGCTTTGGTGGAGCCTAGAAATGGGTTGTACCTCAATAAGTATTACTCATAGACAGGTCACTGTGGGTAACTTTCTGTAACATATGTATAGTCCTTGTACTATTACTTTTTAAGTTTCTTTTAAGTGTTATGGACATGTCATTGATGTTATCTTTCGTCAATATGGCAGATGTCAAGTGATTCTGAGGTGTTCGTTGGGTATGCAGATGGTGCTAGTTGACACATGCGGAGGCTTGCCTCCGCAGCTTGGGTAATATTTACACCTCAGGGCCAGTTGTTATCTTCCGGAGGAATATGCTTAGGTGAAACCACAAATAATGTCACCGAGTATAGTGCAGTTATTGAGTTGCTTCGTGACGCCTTGTCATTGGGTATCTCTCATCTCCGGGTCTATCTCGATGCTCAACTGGTTGTGTCGCAACTAAATAGAGTATACCGGGTTCATGATCCAACTTTACACTGAAAATTCCTTAGGGTACATCTCTTAGAACGAAACTTTGATTATATTACATATTTTCATGTTCCTAGGAGATTAAACCAAATTACAGATACTCTAGCTAATCAAATTTTAGATTGGCATCTTGCACACATATGAAAGAACATTGAC
>ML843416.1:26547-38691 GCA_009831015.1 Picea engelmannii
AAAACTAGTGTTATAACCCTAAATTGCACCACACATGCTTACCTGGCATCAGGCCAACTCATATCCCTTCTTTACTAAAACTGTGCTAATCAACTCTTTGAAAATCCTCTTGTGTCAAGGCCCACGTGCCCTAACCCATTACTACATGCATGTACATGATGGCTGACTCACAACAGCCCACATGTACCTACAAAAGCATGAAAAAAGGAAAGTTGCCGATGGAACAAAAGGCTATGGGTCAGTTAACTGAAACTTCCAGCCATGCATGGCCGAGGGTTCATCCAAAATCCTAGCTCCTTCTAGCCTATGAAATAAGGGGTAGGGGTACCATTTGGAGGAGGAAAAAATATAACGAAGAAACTCTGCCCATTTACATAATCCATTGTCCCAACCCTTTAGCCTTTCCTCATGCCAAAGGAGATTTAACGCAAAGCAGTTGAAGGACAGAAGAAGAGGAGCCCGGGATCAGGTTCAAGGAGCGGTGGCCAGTCTCAGTTTTTGTAAGTTGACTTATTTTAAATAATAAAGAGAATGATTTTCCCATCCCAATTCATGAATTGTCTATGGTTTGATTAATTTATTCTTGATTTATAACCCTTGAGTATAGAAGTAGCATGCATGCATAGTTGTTGTTTGTCTTGAGTGCAGGTCATCTTTGGAAGGAGAATTGTGAACAAGTAGTCAAGCACAACGTAGGATCGGCATCGAACACCGGTAATAAGGTAGGTGGCCCTTTTCCATGCATTTACTGAGAAAAAGGGATTTAAATCTTGGGATGCAGGTAAAAAAGTAGTTTCTATTCGGTCAAATCTGCATGCAAAGTAGGCCCTAATTTGCTAGTTCGTAGGGTGTTTTTTCCAACAACAGAATTGGCGACCGTACTGGGGAGAATACTTTTTAGGGTTCATGGATTTATTTAAGTTTTTTGGGTAGTTTAAATACTAGGTTTTCTATTTTTTCTTTGCCTATATTTTCTTTTTCTGTAAGGTCTGAGCTAGTAGAGAGTCTGGCTTTCCATACCAGATTTCCCTGACTTTTGCTTGACTGTATTTTTCGAGACACACAGAGGTACACACGGCCTGCAGAAGGCCTGAACGCATGTACCCGCGCCCTATACTCTGACAACCCACGTGTGAACGCTAGCTATAGAGATAGCAGTAGCGTGTAGGAGTTCAGAGAACCTTAGAGGTAGTCCTCCTCTTCCCTGTCAGAATTACACATTCTCAGGGGGTTTTCTGGAATCGTGTCTGAGTCTTGCTTGTTAACAGTCCTATCTCAGATTGCTTTTTTCGCCTTATTATTCCTTGCATTATTTGTTTTTTCTGTTAGAAAGAGCATCCAACCCTTCAAGGGATCCTGGTTATCAATACCAGAGGCCTCTTCCTGGTATGGACTGCCTATTTTCATATTTTTCCTTAGAATTTAGATATACACGTGTCCTGTACAAGGTCAGCCCGCGTGTACACACTTTTTGTCTCTGTTCAACATGCATTTGCACGTGTGCTGTTTTAGCGACAGTCGCGTGCCTGTACAGGCTACTTTTTGCTTAGGGTGGGGCAGTCATCCCCTCCTTTGATAAGAAGTATTCCTCTCAGGTGTTTGAATCTATGTTTGAACAGTCAGTAGCTTAGGTTTCATCCTACCCTTAGCCTACTTTTTCTTAGTTAAAAGTTGACAGAAAAATAAAAGAAAGAAATTTTGTTTTATGGTTTTTAGACAAGTGTGAGAGTCATTGTTTGTTCAAGTGCCTTTGCGTGATTCTTCAATTTGATTCTTTGCGATMTGCACTTTAAGMCATAATTGTTTTTCTTGGTTTTTTKCTTTTCARTATTTTCCCTTTTTTGCTTTACTARCACTTAAATAAAAWAWAWAAAAACTCTTTTCATTTTTCTTCTTTGGTTGAAGAGTGTGTTTCTGCATCATTAGCTAGGGAAAAGTATTTTATTTTGTAAGTTTTTGTAGTTCACTTAGATCTTAAGTAGCTCGTATTCAAGCGAAATTCCTTTGAGTTTGCTGTCCAAAATCTTAGAAAAATTAAAAAATCTTTCTTTGTGAAAAGTTGTTGAAATTTTGCATTTAGTAAAAGTTTTTTTTTTTTGTTTCCAGCTTTTTCATTCATTTTTKCTTTCATATTTTACACATCATCAGTTTCACCCCCATACCCCTTGACGTAAGATAAATCCATAAAAGCAATGCTAATTTTAAAATCTACTAGACTTTTATGTTTGTAGGGTTCACAAACTAGTTCAGGACTAGGGCCTTGAATTAGGTTGGAAAAGAAACTCTTCAAGGCCATTCAAAACCAAACATTAGAGTCTGAGATAGGGAGTGTCTAAGTCCAGTTTCATGGAAGTTATCTGGGACCCCCCTCTAACACAGGGGATAAACACGAGGTCGTGTGCGGAAAGGTAGCGGAGCTAACCCCTCCAAAGTCGGACCAATCGTAGTGGAGAACACATATAGAGGGCTTATTTTGGGATTCCGTCGTTGGCATTTTCCACGGGGCTTTGTGGGTCTCAAATCTGTTCGAGGTCCTCATTTGTCTTCCAGACCATTTTCTCTCGATACCATTGATAGGTTTTGGGCTCGATACCCTACTCATTGTGGTCTACCCAACTTTCGACTGTACCCGCCTGGTGATTGTTCGCGTGTTGGCAACCTAGTTGCCAATATTTTTAGGGACATACACAGGTGACTGCGGGGGTATACCGTGGTACCTAGGATAGACATCGAGCCACGCTTTGTAGAGTATACCCATAGGGTGCTTTTTTGTTCGAGTTTCACTTGCACCGATAAGTTTCTCTAGTGTTGGTTGTTGTAACTGTTCTTCCAAATAGTTTAGTGATTGCTTTTCTTATCTCTTAGTGGATTCTTTTTTGGTGTGTGTTACTTTTGAATGTTTAGAATACCTTAGCGTGTCTTGGATATTCTCACACAGTGGAGGATCCCGAGCTTCACCGGTCACGAAGTCTTCTTGGCCTGCCGTCGATTACACTGGAGCCACCCCCGCCACCATTAAGGTGAAAGCTAGACCAACAAGGGTCTTTTGAAGTGATCAGGTTACAAACCTTTGTGCCCGAACAACTCCCAGAGGAATCAACCATTTTGAACCTTGAAGCAGCCGCTCTTGGCTCATTTGAAACCCCAACCACTGATATCTTGGCACCATTTATTGTACCAATCCAACTTCATGAACGCCAGACAGTGCCTCACAAAGCAATGGAAACAAATTCTATTACTTCTTCTGGGAATTCTTCAATTCCCACCACAGTTGCTACCACAAGAGAGTCGTCTCCTAACCTACCATCGTCGGTCCGAGCCACCATGGTCTTGGCCGCAACTATGTCACACAGTGGACCGAACCCATCTATGGTGGCAGCCACAACCCCCTTCACACCTAGTGTGACAGGCCCTCCGTTCTCATACGAGATGCCTAGTTCGGGTACAAGTCCTATACTAACCTACTCCACTTTACAGACTTTGGGTCTAGGGGTAGGGAGCTCTAACACTCCTCTGCAAGGTCACCTTGGGGGCACTCCTGTCCCTTTTAACACTTTTCCTTATGCAGGAGGTTATATCCCTCCTTTGTCCCCTTCACTTGGTGGTTCGCATCAGCAGTCTGTTGGGCAGCCTACACACACTAGTTTATTTGGAGTAGGGAGTCAAGGAACACCTTCTCACAATATGCTGGTAGGTTTGACATCGTTTTCTTGGAATGGGATGTTTGGTAATAACACTTTCTCATAAGCCGCTTTCCTAACAGGGGGAAACCCCATTTTTGGACAATCTACTCCTGTGCAGGGTACTATTCCTACACAGGGGGCACACATAACAGGACCTTGGAATTCAGGACAAGGATCCGTTCCCTCCTCCAGAATGTCGTTCTGGGGTAATTCTTTCCACAGTCAATGGAACCCTGGATAGACTACTATGCCTCTCCCCGCAGGACTGGCATGGGGTAATCCTTCCCAAAGTCCTTCGAATACAATGCATGCCCAACACTCTATGTCCTTTATGGGAAATCAGCCGATGATGTCTCCACAGATGCAAAATCCTTACACTGGTCAGGGAAATGGTTTCTATTAGAATCCAGGCCAGCAGCCAAACTTTTCCTGGCAACCTGGTGCCAGTCAAACTCCAGGACCCTTTTTCCCAGGTTATCAGCGACAACCCAAACTACCATTCCTGGCGATTTTACATTTGCCAGATTTGACAAGGTTGTTAAATGATCCTATTTGTCATGATCCACGTTGGCCTCCTATGCCGACGAATTTTCCTTCGGACATTCCAAAGTTCGAGGCCAAGCCTAATGAAGATCCAGGTGATCATGTAACTACCTTTCATCTTTGGTGCTCATCCAACTCATTGAAAGATGACTCCCTACAGTTGCGATTGTTTCAACGTATTCTCATTGGGAGTGCCGTGAAATGGTACATCGAGCTCGATCGCTCAAGATACTCTTCTTTTGGCGAACTGGTGATGGCCTTCCTTAACCATTTCTAGTTACCTGTGAGATGCAACGCTGGCACAGAGCTTCTCGCCAATTTCGAACAGACAACAGTGGACCATATCTCTGATCATATTCGAGAGTGGAGATGCAGAAAGAGTTTAATCAAAGTACCAGTCCCACCAGCATTCATGCTTGAGTGGTTCCTTAATTCTTTGATCCCACAGTTATCCAAAGACGTCGCGACATCCAGAGTTTTCTCTGAGGAAGATGCCATCATGAGGGCTCAACAGTTTGAGCTCATCTATTCTCAGTGTAGTTTATTATACAACATCTTTCCAGACGTGCCACGTTCGACACTGGATAAAACTAGATAGAGAGATGGACCACATGCCGATTGTATTGTTGGTTCAGCACAAACCAAGCCTGCTGAGAAATTGACAAAATAGTTGCAACAGTTATCCATACAACACACAACGGCCAACCAAACTACTTCTTTGGCTGCTCCCCCTACCCAAACGTTGGAAGTACACTCTGTGCAGTCGACTAACCCAAAGGTCACCCAGTAGCATGAAGGGAAGAAAAAAAAATGAAAGAAGGGTAAGGGGGATAAAAAACCCACTGATAATGCTGGTGGGGACAACACAAAAAAACGGAAGGTGAGGTATCCATGCAACTTGTGCATGGAAGACCATCCAACCCATCTTTGTCCTCGACTTGCAGAGGCCCAAAAGTTCGTCACACAGCAAAAACAAGCAGTGTTGACTAATCCCTTTCAACATGGGCAAAATCTCACTCAAGCCTCTACAAGCACAGAAGGGGGCAACCAAGAAACCTGCCCACCTCCAAACAATCCCTCATCTACGAACGTATATATGGTTAGGGGTGATGCTTTCATATCAATTAGAGCACATGACTATAGTAAACCAAGCACTTCTAAGAATGGTAAAGAAGCTGATCTCCCATCTCTTCCTCTATAGATTGAGAAGATGTTGGGAGAAACAATGACATGCATTCCAAAGGGTGCATTTAAAAAAGCTTCTCACAACCCAAATGCAAGGGCTGCCCAAAATTACTCTATGGTGGAAGATTTATCACAAACCTCTTGTGCGATGTCTGCTTTGGAGGTCCTCCAAAGTTGCCCTGCTCAGAGGAAAGCCTTGTTAACCACTTTGGGCTCTACTAAGACTTGTAACATGTTAGATACAACCGACTTAAAACCTCATCTGCCTTACCACGTAGCATTTCAGATAGTAGTGGCTCATCCCACGAAAACTTTTACTCGGAATTTCTTCCGCACGATGGTCGATGAGGGTGCCTTGACATGCATTATATCATTAGCATGCTGGAAGGCCATTGGCTAGACCATTTTGTCTCCATCACCTACTCTCCTCACTACTTTCGACGATCATTCATTCCAACCACATGGCATCGTTCCTTCTTTCCCTGTGCAGTTAGGAGGGAAAACCGTGTGTGTCGAAGTAGAGGTAGTCGATGCTCCTCTCGACTATAATCTCTTGTTAGGATGGAGTTGGACTTATGCTATGCAAGCTGTGGTTGCTACAGTTTTTCGAGTCTTGTTGTTTCCACACGAGGGTCGGATAGTGACCATTGATCAACTATCTTTCTCCATACCTGACCCAGCTTTGGGGGCATCCACGGTCCCGATGATTGATAATCCTCAACCAGGTGTCATTAACGTAGGAGTTGGTTTGTGCTCATCCTTGATGGGTACCTTTGATTACCCACCTCCTCATGACGATATCAAATTTATATCTAATCACCATAAGGTTGAGATTTTTCAAGTTTCATCATTCCACATGACTTACTTTGAGGATCCTTGGATTCTTCCTTCCCCATCAGCCACGATGGATGAGACAGGGCACCCCAGCATGTCCATGCCCTTGTTTTCCACTAAGGAAACGTACTCTTTAGTCCAGCAAGCTTCATCTAACCCTGATCCGACTCCTGCACAAGAGTTAGATCCACTTCTAGAGCCTATTTGGGCTCAGGGTTCTCTCGCTAACGTCGATTTGTTAGACTTAGTCTTGCCTTCTGACGAAGTAGTAATCAAAGCAATGACTAGTCCGAACAAACCTTGGGAAGATCTTCATCACAAATCATATTTTCTCCCAGAGTTAAGCCGAATCGAAGCAGGAGAATTCACCGTTACCATGACGGGAGATCAGTCATGTCCTATTAATCTCTTAGCTACGCAGGAAATTTATGCTGAGGGAAATATGGAAACTATCGTTGAAACTATACCCATCAACATCTCCCAAAACCCTGGCATCATGGAGAATGTCTTTTTCGGAGCGGATTGCTCCCCCGAAGAAATTCAAACTTACACGGATCTTTTCAAAGAATTCTGCGACGTTTTTGCCTGGTCTTATGAGGAAATGCCAGGTATCGATCCGAAAATAGTTGAACATGAAATCACAACGTATCCTGATGCCAAGCCCGTTCGACAAAAACTTCGTCCAGTCAATCCCAAGAAAGCAGCAGCCATCAAGATTGAGGTTGAGAAATTGCTAAAGGCAGGTTTTATTTATCCTATCCATTTGACTCAATGGGTGTCAAATCCTGTGCCGGTCAATAAAAAATAAGGCACAATTCGTGTATGTATCGATTTTCGTGATTTGAACAAGGCATGTCCCAAATATAATTTTCCAACACCATTCATTGACCTGATCATTGATGAATGTGCCGGTTATGAAGCCTTTTCTTTCATGGATGGTGTTTTGGGATATAATCAAATCCAAATCAAACCTAAATACCAACACAAAATGGCCTCGTAGGACCGGAACTCAATTATTCTCATATCGAAAAATTTGCGTTGGCGGCAGTTCATGCTATTCAACGGTTTCATCACTATGTTCTGTTTCGGAAGACCACCGTCATTGCTGTTGTGAATTCATTCCAGTACATGTTGACATGATGAGTTATAGGTGGAAAAATTAGTAGATGGATAGTCATCCTACAAGAATTTGACTTAGACTTCGTTTCCGCAAAGTCCAAGAAGTCATTGGTCTTCGCAAATCTTATTTCGGAACTTCCGGTTGAGTCAGGTGACGTTGTGCCTGAGGAATTGCCTATCTGGGGAGATATGTTTTTGATTGCATCTTCAGACCCCTGGTATAGAGATATACTTATCTATCTCCAGAATTTGAAATGCCCCACCTCTGCTTCTCGTGAAGAGCGTCGACGGATATGCCATCAGGCTAAGAATTATCTCATACTCGATGATATGTTGTATCAGAGAGGTGTAGACTGCATCTTACGTCGATGTCTCACTCATGAGGAGGCCATCATCATGCTCAACGATTGCCATACTAGAGCTTGTGGCGGTCATTTATCTGGGTTGGCAACATCCCAAAAGATTCTACGAGCAGGTTACTTCTGGTCGATACTTATCAAAGATTGTATCAAATCGATCAAGAAGTGCCATCCATGCCAAATCTTCTCTCGGAAGATGAGGGCACATCCCGCTCCTATGTTTCTTGTCATCACAGTTGGTCCCTTCACTAAATGGGGGATTGATTACACTACATGCAACCCCCCGTCAGCAAGGGGGCACCGCTATATCATCGTAGTTGTCGACTACTTCACTAAGTGGGTCGAAGCTATGACAATGTTTAAAGATGATGGAGAGACTGTAGCTCTCTTCTTATTCAACCAGATCATAGCAAGGTTCAACATCCCAAGAGAGATTGTCACTGACCATGGCAGTCACTTTCAGAACCAAATGATGACCGAATTAACATCAAAGCTTGGGTTACGGCAGGTGCATTCATCACCTTACTATCCCCAAGCCAATGGGCAGGTGGAAGCTGTAAACAAAACTTTTAGGACTATTCTACAGCAAACTATCAACTCAGCCAGGTCAAATTGGCATTTGATGTTATACTCGGCATTATGGCCTTATCGAACATCTATTAAGACTGCAACTGGTTTCTCGCATTTTCAACTTGTTTACGGACTAGAGGTAGTCTTGCCCATCGAATGTCAGATCCCATCTCTCAAATTGGCAGTACAGTTATTTCCAGACACTTCTCCACTTGAAGAACGGTTAGTACACCTTAAGTATCTCAATTAGCAGCGTTGTGATGCGGCCCTGGTCAACGAGGATCACAAACATAAGGTCAAGTGTCAGTATGATAGGTCTGTTCGTCCTTGGATTTTCTCTGAGGGTGACCTTGTCCTAGTCTATGACCAAAATAAGGAGCCCCTGGGGGCAGGAAAGTTTAAACCCATGTGGTTCAGACCCTTCATCATAAAGGAGGTATTAAAAAAGGGTGCTTATCGTTTGGTTGATTTTGAAGGGAATGCTTTGGCAGAGCCTAGAAATGGGTTGTACCTCAAGAAGTATTACTCATAGACAGGTCACTGTGGGTAACTTTCTGTAACATATGTATAGTCCTTGTACTATTACTTTTTAAGTTTCTTTTAAGTGTTATGGATGTGTCATTGATGTTATCTTTCATCAATATGGCAGATGTCAAGTGATTCTAAGGTGTTCGTTGGGTATGCAGATGGTGCTATTTGACACACGCAGAGGCTTGCCTCCGCAGCTTGGGTAATCTTTACACCTCAGGGCTAGTTGTTATCTTCCGGAGGAATATGCTTAGGTGAAACCACAAATAATGTCATCGAGTATAGTGCAGTTATTGAGTTGCTTCGTGACGCCTTTTCATTGGGTATCTCTCATCTCTGGGTCTATCTCGATGCTCAACTGGTTGTGTCACAACTAAACAGAGTATACCAGGTTCATGATCCAACTTTACACCGACAATTCCTTAGGGTACGTCTCTTAGAACGAAACTTTGATTATATTACATATTTTCATGTTCCTAGGAGATTAAACCAAATTACAGATACTCTAGCTAATCAAATTTTAGATTTTCATCTTGCACACATATGAAAGAACATTGACATAAACATGTAAATACATTTTTTCACACAGAATCCATAAGACACAAAAGATAAAAAGCATATATAACATCATAAAATAACCAGAGTACATAGATGGATGCAAGCACCTAAAAAATGGGAATAGTAACAAGTCACCAAGCTTATGCCCTCAAAAAATATATACAAGTAGGTGATCATGGAACATAAAAAGTCTAAGTAGGTTCAGGGCCTATGGGCCCTGTTATAATCATCCACAGCATGGGATAAACGCCTAAACAATCGGACCCATGTCTGAGGTGCCCCCATTACATGAGGCTGCATGGATGGTGGTAGCTCCTCTATCTCTGGCATCAGGACTGTGCGAGTGAGCAAAGTGAAGTTCTGCTCAACTCATCTAAGGACCCTCTCGGCCTCTCCGTCTGGGAGGTTCCCTGCTACTGCTACTCCCCCAGCGGCGGCAGCCACGGCTTCTGGCCATGGACGATGCCTGTTCTGTGCATAATCGACAGGTCGCACGGGTCCCACATCTGCATGCAACAAACGTTTATCCATCAAATACTCTGGCATACAAAAAAATGATATATATAACAAAAATGACATAAAAATTACATATGCAAACAAAAAAAAAACTACAAAGGTGGAGACTTACCCATCTCCCCTCGCTCCTCACCAGGAGGCACGGGTATCTCAGGATCTCTAGAAAAATATATCCCTGCATATGGGTAGTCCTCAATCACAGGGATCTGTCGTGACATCCACACAAGGAAATCATTGTCGAAGGACTCAATGGTCCTTCCACCACCCTGTCACGACAGTAATACTGCCCATCTACACATTGCAGGGAAAGAGGCCTGATGTCCTCGTACTACAACCCGAGGAATAAAACTCGAAACTCTCTCAAAAAAGAATGAACACAAGATGGTCCAAAACCCAAAGTTCCTCTGTGTACACTGTCAACAATCTGTCAATTGCCTCTTCATGCACTCGAGCAGTGTGGTAGTCCAGTCAAAAATATGTGCATTCAAGCACTGGATGGCACAGTTCATCTGTGCGCAAGACGCCTGATGCAAGGCTATTGATCTGGTAATCCGCCCAATCAATAACAATATAGTCTACAATGCTAAGCTAGTAATCTTACTAATAGGTACCTAGGAGCCCACACGGTCAATCCCAGCCTCACAATGCTCAGCTATCAGTTTCGAGATCTTGCTTGGTCCCACAGGAAACGTCCAGAAGTTGACTGGTTCCCCTCTCCTTGAGAGGCTAGTCAGAAAGTAGATATCCTCGGTGGTGGGCACCAGTGATTGCCCCTCTAGCATAAAAGTCTCTACATCAGGGTGTCAGTAGTCAATCAAGGCATTCAGTAGCCTTGGTTGTGCATGCATAAATGGACATAGAAATAATTTTAGTAAACCACATTGCATTAACATGGCCATGACATTCGGATCTGTTGCAACCAACTCACTGATTGCCTCATGCTCCCTTTCCCTCCACTGGACATACATCCTACCAACACAACAAGGTGAAGGAGGGTCAGTACTTGCTTTTGGTTTTCTTTTCACTACAAAAGGGGGGGGTACACGCAGGTTGTAAGGGCGACAGTCATGTGTACACGCGGACAGACTTTACTTTTCCCGAATGTACATGCGGCCTGTCCAGAGACAGCTCACGTGTACCTAGGGCCAACCTTTTTAAGGTTGACGCCCACCCAAAAAGAAAACTAAAAACCGAAATTGAAGTATTGAATAGCTAGATAAGGGAGTTTGTACTTACTTGGTCCAAGCAGAAGTTTGTTTCGTCCACTATAGCTCCCAGAATCATTGTTTTTGGCAAAGGGGGTCTTTTGGCTCCAGAGTCAATTTCCAAATCAACAATGGTGATAATTAGCTGCCAGCTTCTATTTATAGACTTTTTGGCCTCTTTTTGTCACTCTTTTGGCCTCCCTTATCAGTTTCTTTATACCAAAAACCATTTAGAGTGATTCAGGAGTTATATGGGAGGGATTTGATCGGGTATTGGGACATTTTTTTTGAGTTTTGAGAAAATATTGACGGTCCATAAAAAATTTCAAAAAATCAACTTGAGCATATAGGTTAGGTTACCACCCTGACTTTTGCACCTCGTTGTCTTTTTCCTCAGCTATAGGATCGATCCCATCAGGTTGTGACATAGAACCATCATATTTTATTTTGAAGTGTCACAACTTGGTGGTAGAGCTTACCAGAACATGGATGCCCTAGGTAGGTCCTGGTTGCATTATGGTGTCCATGCCATTTCTAAAAACACTGTAGGCTTGGGAGTCCATATAGTCTTTCTTGAATATGATTTTGAGTCTCATTTGCATGATTCTTTTTCACTCTTTGTCTCACTCTCAGGACTCCCAAAAATAAACGGGTCTCCTTTTAAGCCCTTTTCAGACCCTCTAAAAATGAAAATATTGTCGAGCAATCTTGTGGCCTTTCACGCTCGTTAAACTGAAATTTGAAGTCACATCTGTCCAACGATAGTTTACCCCTTTTTTGGTCTGGACAGTCAATTGTATGAACAAAGGTATACTCTATCGAATTCCCATTCTTTAGAAGAGTACTCTCAGGTATAATTTTATCCCTTTTTCGGGCCCAAGGGACTAAACTTATGAAAAATAAACCTCCACGAAGTCCATAGTTAAGCTCTTTTTAGACTCCCTAAAATTGAAAAGATCGCCGAGTGACCTTATTCTTTCACACTCGTTAAATTGGTCCAGAAGAATATCCCTGACAGAGTCCATAGTTAAGCTTTTTTCAGAC
>ML843416.1:38791-52786 GCA_009831015.1 Picea engelmannii
AACATTTCACCCAAATTTCATAGAATAAAATTATTTTACCTTAAAAAACGCCAAAATTTTAAAGAAACTATATAAAATCCTTATAAATTTGAATATTTTTACCAAACTATTGCCAAACGTTTTACATTTTTCATATTAAGGACCAGTAAGATTATCCCATGTTTCTACATTTTAATATAAATTTCCATCCTTAAAATAATCCCCGGTTGGCTGACGCGAAGATTGCTTCCTTGGTAGAGCCATCTGATGGTGTAGGGTTGCGGGTGCGGTGTTGTCGGAAGGGCTAGCCGCTTGAAGACCTCCGCTAAGATGAGGTTCTTCTGGCTACTACTATCAATGATGAAGTGCATCGGTGTGCCTTTCACCCACATCTGTGAAAGAAAGAGGTGCTCACCTTCCTATGGCTCATCAGGTTCACCAGGATGGATCTTGGTGGTAGAAACAGTGGCACTAGGTTCTACGTCAATGATATGTCTCCCCTTTTGTGGTTCTGAATCAGATTCAAAACCTATATCCGATTCAGAGGCTTTCACCTCACCCACCAATGACTGCTTTGAGCAACAATCAACAATGTTATGCCAGGGGCTCTTATGGAAGTCGCACCACTTCTCGGTATCTTTATTCATCTTTCCATTTTCCTTGTTTGCTTGTGGCTTAGACTAGTTCTCCTGAGGATGCTCATATTTTCCTTGTCCTTTGTTTTATGGGTTGGGGTTTCCCTTTCCCTACTTCTACTATGAGGGGCTCCCAGGCCCAAATTGCCAAGTCTTTTGTTTAATCTTTAGCTCGATTTTGATGGCATATCGATAGGTCACGCCCAAGGATGAGATGTCCAAAAACTCCATTTATGTCTGGATTTATATATGAAAACCACCGCAATACTTTAGCACCACATGTCGCTCAAAATATTTGACACCCATCTTGGTGCGCAAGGTATGGAAGACATTGATGAACTCTAGCACTATTCAGTCTCTTTCCTGCCGCTTTGTGGTCCATATTATATACAAGTCATCATAACTTCCAACAGGGTAGTGTTGTTCCTTAATAGCATCCTTGAAGGAACCCCAAGTGGGTGCAACTGCAAATAATGTGGATCCCTATATTTCCTTTTGCTCATAGAAAGTCTCCCACCAATATTTGACATGGGGGATAGCCTTGAGGAGCGCAAATGTAATATTTTCTCTATCGAAAAAGGTTTAACCATTTATATATGGCATCCGCATCTATTTGACCTTCAATTATAGGAATATCAAAATTTATTTGTACCTTGAAGGGGGCAGTGCCTCCTCTTGATGTAGATGCCTCTCTTGTCGGAAATTGTTGCAGGATTTGCACAAAGTTGTCCATCATCTCGTTCCTCTCTCACTCAAGGGATTACTCGAGAAAAATTTTGAAATGATATCCTGCATCATCACCTTTATTTTCTCCTTCCATGGAAGGTTTCTTGGGCGTCTAAGAGAAGTTTTCCTCAAGAGAAACAAGCTTGATATGCAACTCTCTATACTCTGACCTCATCAGGGACATGCACTAGAAAATGACAAGGAGCAGACCGCTATGATATCATTGATTTGGATTTATGATTAGAATGAAATGAAAGCACAAATTTATAATATTAACACGAAGAAACAATGAGTAATAACAAAGATACAGTAAAACTTGAGTTCTATTAATTAAGAAATATATTGAAACTGTAAAATGTAGACTGAAACAAGATTTTTAGAATGGTGGCATATTATCTCTAAGAAGAGATGTGATGACTACGCTCATTCGCAATAATATGATTACAATAAATATTTGAAGGCCTTTTTACAATAAACATCAATGCCAAAACCCTAGACATCCAAAAAACCTAACCCTGGGAGATGAAACGACAAAAGTCTTGTGGGCCCTGTTGGGGTAAGTTAGTACATTAACTTCTCAGGGTCATAACTTTTGCATACAATTTAGGGGCCTCAATCATGCCATTAAAAATTATTCAGTTTCTCAATCACCAAAAAACATTGTTTAGGGCCTAGGCCCTTAAAATAGCTCCAGAAGTTTAGGACCTGAAAAACTACAAAAAATAGTAAATTGTCAAAAAACAGTTTTGAGCCAGTTGGAATAGGTGGGTGGCCACCAATATTCTCCTAGATCAATAATCCCCCCTTAAGAAGAAATCGTATCCATTACATTGATTTTCCCCATCAAACGAGGAAATTTCTGTTGAATTTGGGCCTAGGTGAGCCACTTGCCTTGGTGCATGAGCTGACCTACTTTGACAACTCGATAAAGTTCGATCCTTTGCTAGTGAGTGCCCTTGAATTGTATGTCCATGATCTGATTAGTGGATGCATGTTCCATACAGTAAGGTGTTGGCGTTCGGAAGTCACTCCTAGATTGCTAGTAGGAGCAGAGCCCGAAGCCCATCAGTTTTATGTCACGGTTTGTTTAAAGGGTGATCAAATGGAGGGAAACTCAGAACAACATCGTGTCAACTCAGAAACCAAACCAGACATGCATGAAAGAGTGAGGTCTTGATAAACTCCAAATAGTGAGTTGTAGTAAAAGGGTGAGCAGGTGGAAGACTTACGCGAGGAGGGTGCAAGGGTCTATCACAAACATCCAGTTTGCAACAGACTGAAGAAGAATGCATCCGAACATAAAATCCTTTTACATTCAAACACAAATACCAGAGGGCACAACAACGTCACAACAAATCCTTTATTGTAACAAACTATTCTACTGTGAATCCTCAAGAAAAAGATGAAACAAAGATGGAAAAGAAGGGAAACTATTTGTTATAAACCAAGAAGTCTCAAACACAGAGGCATAACCAGGAAACCAGAGTATCACTGAAAATTTACAGTCGGGAGCTTAGATCTACCATCGATAGATACAAAAATGGAAAAAATGCCTACATATACTCAGAACAACAACAGCAGCGGAATCAAGAAAATGCATTGAAAGCATTGCGTCTGCATGGCTTCTGACAGTCAACATCTGAAAGATCGTGCCACTAATGTCAGACGCAATCTTAATTGTTTGACAGTTCCAACGGTGAATCGACGTGCCTTAAATTCATGGCCATGCTTTCCCATTAATGCGGAGGAGATATCTAACCACCACCAACTTCTTCCATAACTGCTTCTTGGGATCGAGAACGACCCGGACAACTCATCATTTCGGGATGTGGAGGGCATCTCATGCGGCCACCTGGAATAACCGACTGGCTCAAGGGTATGCGGGGCGAACAACGCGGAAGGTGGGACGCAGGAAGGAGCGACGGGGCCGTGACAGCGGGGTGAGAGAGATTACAGGGGGAACACATGGCGAGATGCGATAGGCGAAGAAGGAGGAAGGATCGATGTGATGGATACTTTTAAGGGGAGGCTAATGTGGAAGGGAAGAAAATGCGTGGCAGGTGATATATGGATGATGGGAAAACAAGAGGCTACGTAGACCATAGAACAGAGGTGGAAAGATGACACATGTCAATAGGAGAAAGGTGGTCGGAAAATGATATGACGGGAGAGGGGCCCATGCGTGCTTAAGCACAGAGCGGCTGAGGATGGCGTGGGTCGTGCGATTGTCGTTGATCTGGGTGCTTTGATCATAGCCGTTGGAAGCTGCACCTACAATTCCGNGTCCAGAATGGTCTTCATCGCCATTGATCCGGGCGCGCTCATCTGGACCGTTGGAGAGATGCGCCCCCAATTCCGGACCCCCCCCCTTGCTTAAAGGTCGAAAGGCAAGGGGGGTCCGGAATTTGTTGTGCACCGTCGATCTGGGCGCGCAAATCTGGACCGCCCGGTCTTGCTTGCTGCTTATCACGGGCGCATCGTCGCTCGAAACTTTGGACAAGTGGGTTTTTACCCCTTCATTTGCACTATATCCCCCTTATACAAGAAATATCACTAACATTTGGCTCCATGGGGGATAGAGTCGTCCCTGTGATGCTCTAAGAACTCTTTTGCAGACTTAGTGCCTTTGCTGTTGGGCTATGGAGTCATTTATTAGTCCGGAAAACAAAACAAAAAAAAAACAATATTTACAAAACAAAAATGAAACGAGCCGACTGCGGCTCATAGAAAACACTTCTTTAAGAAATGCCCATTAACTGGGCCACTAAACACTTCATTGCCTTCCAGATCCTGCAATTTGTAAGTGTTGTTAGAAAATGCGTCAAGGATCTTGAAAGGCCCGAACCAGAGGGAATCAAATTTACTGTGCTTGCCCTTTTCCTGTCTGGGTGCATCCCACTTGAGCACCAGGTCGCCCTGCTCAAACTCCTTCTTCTTGCTTTTCCTGTCAAAAGCCTGTTTGATCTTCTGCTGACGGTTGTAAGCTCTGTCCAGGACCTGTTCTCTGATCTGCTGCACCTCCACCATCTGATGAATTCTTTTGAGCACATGGTTAGGTTCCCCCTCATAGTCTTGGAGGAGATTTGCCACAGGCAAGGCAAGCTGAGTGGGGAAGACGGTCTCAATCCCATAAACACGCTAGAAGGGTGAGAGACCCAGGGATTTCTTTGTTGTCACTCGATCGGCCCAAAGTGCGAATTTGAGATTTGAGTCCCAGGCCCATTTATTATCCTCTAATAGCTTTTTGATAAGCTTGATTAAGCTTTTATTAGAGGACCTTGCCAATCCATTCCCCTGAGGATAGTAGGGAGTGGAGTGAATCAGCGAAATCCCAAATTGGTCACAAATTTGATCAGAGGCTCAGACTGAAATGGGGAAGCATTGTCAGTGACTATTTTACTAGGGTAGCCAAACCTAGCTACAATGTCTTCCAGGAAGCTGATGATAACTTTGTGAGAAGTGCTTCTGGTAGGGACAGCTTCTATCCATTTAGTGAAGTAGTCAGTTGCTGTCAAAATCCATCGGTGTTGACCACTTGAGGGGGGATGAATTTCCACGATGAAGTCCAATCCCCACTGCTGAAAGGGCGATGAGACCACCACAGGCTTCAATGGCAGGGATTTGAGCTGCTGCTTCCCTGAGAATTTCTGACATTTGATGCAAGCTCTAATTTCCCTACAGACATCAGGAAATAAGGTTGGCCAGTAGTACCCAGCTCGAAGGATCTTGTGGGCTGTGGTCTTCCAAAAATAATGACCTCCACAAAGACCACTATGGAAATCATTCATAACCTTCCGGGCCTGCTGTGGGTCCAGACACATTAGTAATACCCCCTGGGGGTCTTTCCAATACAACACTTGGCCAATAAGACAATATCTGACAGCTTTGAGATTTAAAGCTTTGGATTTACCTTTTTCCATTCCATCAAGTGGTCTCAACTCCTGCAGGAAATACAATATATCTTCGTACCAGGGGCATGTTGATAGTGGCACCTTGCTTTGGGAACCCCTGTCGGATGTCTCGGCTTGCTCATTGATCAAATTGATTTCTAATTCTTTATAATTGGATTCGGCCAGGAGCTTGGCCAAACCCTGCCCCTTTATTAGCTTAGTGGGCCTAATTTCCAGGTCAAATTCTAGGATTCTGGTGATCCATTTACTTCTTCTTCCATCTATGTTAGGCTGTATAAGAATGTCCTTCACAGAGGTCGACGGGACATATGCAATGATCTTTGAGTGTAAGACATAAACCCTGAAATCTTTGAGATCTTTCACCAAGGCATAAGCCTGCTTTTCCAAGATCTCGTATCGGAGCTCTGTGTCTCTCAGCGCTTTGCTAAAGAAGGCAATAGGTTGTTCTTTCCCTTGATCATTTTTCTACAACAGAACCGTTGCTACTATGTCAAAGGAGGCAAAGGAAAATATCATAAAATCTTTAGAATAATCTGGACTGATCAACACAGGAGCCTCAGTTAATGCTTTCTTTATTTGGTTAAAAGACTTCCTGGGTTCAACAGTCCATTTTATTTCATGGCCCTTCCTGAGCATTGCTGTGATATGTTTCACCAATTCAGCAAAATTTGAGACAAATCTTCTCAGGAAGTTAATCCTTCCCAAAAATGCTTGGACGTCCTTTTTAGATCTGGGAAGTGACAAGGCTTGAATTGCTTCTACCCTGTCAGGATCAATTCTCACTCCCTCTGCTGAGACTATATGGCCTAACAGCTTACCCTCTTGCATAGCAAACAATGATTTCTTGGGATTCAGGGAAAGGCCGAACCTGCGGCACTTCAGGAAAACCCTCTTTAAGTGGCAGTGGTGCTCTGTATTAGTCTTGGAGAAGATTGTTATATCATCTAGGTAAATCACCACAAACTTATCCTTTTCCCCGATGAAGGCTATGTCCATGGCTTGCTGAAACGTTGCTCCCGTGTTCATCAGCCCAAATGGCATCTTGGCATACATGAATGTGCCCCAAGGAGTGGTGAAGGTTGTCTTTTCTCTGTCCTCGGGCATGACTGATATCTGATTATATCCAGAAAAGCCGTCAATCATAGATATCCTAGATGCACCAGTGACCCTCTGCAATATATATTCCATGTTGGGCAGGGGGTAATTGTCCTTCCTTGAACTCCTATTCAGGTTTCTAAAATCGACACAGAGTCTGATTTCTCCACTCTTCTTCCTTACTGGGACCAAATTGGCTACCCAGGTAGAGTATCTTAAGGGGACTATGATTTGGGCCTCCAACAGCCTTTTCACCTCCCTCTCCATGACAGGCAGCAGTGTAGGATTTATCTTTCTCAGCTTCTGCCTGAAAGGTCTAGCCTCCTCCTTTAGTGGGATCTTGTGTTCAATGGCTGACGTGTCGTATGTCTTGAGGTCTTCGTAGGTCCACGCAAACACGTCAGCAAACTCCCTCAGCAACTTAGTATATCTGATCCTCTGTTCCTCGGTCAGGCTCTTCGACAGCTTGACCAATTTGGGCTCCTCTGGTGTGCCTATGTTGCACTCAGTTGTATCAGCATCATCACCTGAAATCCTGCCCTTCATCGCCACATCGTTCCCATCGAACAATCTCTCTAATGGGATCAACCCTTTTGGTATATGATTGCTCGGCAGTTGAATAACCTGATGGTCAGCAACATTATTCAGCAACTCCCCAGGGTGGTTGATGTCATCTGTGTTAGGGTCCTCATCTATGCGTGACGCAGAGAAGTCATCAATGGATTGGAGGAATTTCTCGATCTCCTGATCATCTTCGAATACTTTCCAATGTCTGACACTGTCTGGCACAGAGGGTATGTATCTTATTTCCACCTCTGAGCTGATAGTTGGCCGTGCGGGAGCTTCGAACAGACTAGATGAGAAGGCCTAAAAACCGGCTGGAGCATTTTCTTCCCTTGGAATGAAAGAGATGTTAAAATCCAGGAAGAAACTGTCGACAAGGTCCCATACCTCGTTCCTATAATTTTTGAGGCGAGGGTGCTTGGTCTGATAGACGTTTTTGACCTGCTGGACAATTAATTCTACATCCCCGAACACAGCCTTCTCCCTGATTCCCATTTCCTTTGCGGCCCTTAATCCCAGAACCAGAGCTTCATATTCTTCCACGTTGTTGGTAACTTCAAAGTCCAGCTTGTATGACAGTGATATGATTTCCTGAGAAGGATATTTGAATACTACCCCGGCATCTGCACCTATCCTGGAAGAGGCTCCATCAAAGAACATCTTCCAAATAGAGGTGGTCGGAGGAGGCATCCCCTGATTAAGGCTGAGTTGCTTCCTGATCTGTAAAGGGGTCTCAGGTTCATCAGTGAACTGTAATAAGCTAGAACCTAAGTCAGTGTCTAAGGCATAGATGGGATGATTGGTAGGGTTTGCTTCATCACTGACAATGTAGGCTAGCTGGGCTTCTCTGTACAGTCTCCTATGTTCTCCCCCAAATATTGGAATGGTGGCATACGTGAGATCCATCTGTAAGGTTCCCCCCAGTCTCTTGATCCAAGATCTTGACAACAGCATGCCAAACTTGGGGGGAACATCAGCTACCACTATATCCATGACCATACTTTTCATGGGCAACTGAAACAGGGAAACTGCCAGGTCCTTGATGACTCCCAAACATTGTACCGTCCTGGAGTCAAAGGAATAGAGGTCATGATAGGCTCTGGTGACTTCTAAACCTAGTTCTTCCATGACGGCTTTAGGCATGAGGTTGTGGGAGGCCCCTAAATCCATTAAGCAAATATGTAGCACTTTGTCATGTATGTTCAGGGAGGTGTAGAAAGGAGGGGATGAATCATCTCTGTCTTCTACCATGGGACCTAGGACCACTACAGGCCTTTCATCTTGGAGGCTTATGAAATCTGTGGAAGGGCTGGGGGCTTCAGATTTCAACAAGTCGGAGAAGCGCCTTTTGAATTCCCCATGTTTGATTAATTCAGTGAGGGGCACAAGGATTATAATCTTTTGGATTTCATGCTCGAAATTAAAGGAAGATGTGAGATTTGGAATTTCTCTAATCTCAGGAGCATGACTTTGAATAATAGGAGAGGGAGGTTGCGCCTTCTTACCTCTATGGTTGTCTACTATCTCTTCAGCAGCTTTCTCTGTTCTATTGGATGACTCGGGGACATCAGGTGCTGCTGCTCTTTTGTCTGATCTTAGGTTATACCTGACTCGGCCACCGCCAGCTTTGTCTCCCTTGTTTAGTTCATTTAGCTGACTGTTCATAAGGGATCTCTCATATGTTGACTTAGTTAGATGGGGGAAAGGAGGAGTGAATTCTACAGAGTGGATTTTAGGCTCAGGCTCATCTATTTCTCTTTCTTCCTCCTTAGCTACAAAATTGTTCTAGAAGGGAGCCTGAATCCTTTGGTCATCTCTGTCCCTTTCCTTCTCTTTGTGCATAGCTGGAGGAACAAAATTGTTTGGCCTCCTGAAACCTCCTCTGTTATCGGTGCTCTGAGGGCTTTTGTTCATTTGTTTCCTTTCCATATTTAGTCTCTCCATCTCTTCTTTCAGAATGTTCAATAGCTGGGTCAGCTCATTTACTTGAGGGTGGGGAGCCGATGGGCCGGAGATGTTGGAGCCAGACACCGGGGCTTCTGATTTCCCTTTCTTCTGTCAGTGTCGGCTCTGGTCCTCAATCTGTCAGCTGCTATCATGTTGGATTCCACTTCTATAGCTGCATCTTGCATCTGAGCTAAAGAGGTGGCTCTTCTTTCTCTTAATACGAGACAGAAATCAGGGTCAAAGGCACTAGCATATGAAATTTGAGCAGATGCTTCTGAAGGCTTTATTTCTGCAGGAATTTTGTTATACATCTTATTGAACCTTTTGGAAAAGTCAGAAACTGACTCTCCTTCCTGCTTTTTCAGGGACCCAAACTCAGTCATGTAATAAATGTAATCTTTTCTATCTCCCCATTGCCTCAGGAAAACATTATCCAAGGCTTCAATACCAGCAATATATCCAGGGGCCAGTCCCCTGAACCACTTTCTAACCTCACCATCTAAGCTCTGGACAAAGACTCTCATCCAGACGTCTTCATTTTCAATATTGAGGTTGTCTGCATAACTGTAAAAAGCAGCCAAGTGCTCCTTAGCAGTTATGTCCCCTTCCCCAGTGAACTTGGGCATATACTTCAAGTAATCTCCAGTAGGGAGAGGGTTCATGGGATGAGGCAGGACCAAAGGAGCATATCTAGCAGTGACTATAGCATCCATTCTGTTCTGTGGGGGATTAGCACCATCCATAGGGACGTTGAGTGGAGGAGAACTTGGAGGAGATGGAGTGTGAACAGGTGAGGTAGGGAACGGGGTCCTCACAGGAGAGGATGGGGAAAACAGAGAAAAGTCTAAAGGACTTGAATGTGCAGGTGCTTTTCTCTGTGCAGCAGCAGTAATCAAAGGAGGAGTAGTGAATCCTCTTGAGGGGGGAGTGACAAGGATTTCTCTCTCTGACACTAGACCAGGAGGAGAAAACTCAGCAGGAACACTCCCAAAGTTCAAAAAACGGGAAACTTCAGAGGAAGGACGACTAGGAAACTGAGAATCTGAAAATGGAGTTCTCACAGAAGGGGGGGGCGTATTACCTTTTTCATCGACGGAAACTTCTTTTGCAGCTCTCTTTCCCTTTCTGCGCGAGGCTTCTAAGTCTTCCTCTGATGTGGCTAAAGGAAAATGTGGATTTGACCTCGTATGTCTGCCTCTCGAAGCCACAGCTGATAGAACAGGTTCTCCCCAGTGGAGTCGTCACAGTGGAGTCGCCAGGTGCATAGTAGCAATCTTCGAGTTCTGATCTCTGATGCACCTTCAGAAATCAGCTAACCATTGCCGTTCTGTCCTGGGGAAAATATTCAACATCGTCCCCGGCAACGGCACCAGAAATGTTGGCGTTCGGAAGTCACTCCTAGATTGCTAGCAAGAGCAGAGCCCGAAGCCCATCAGTTTTATGTCACGGTTTGTTTAAAGGGTGATCAAATGGAGGGAAACTCAGAATAGCATCGTGTCAACTCAGAAACCAGACCAGACATGCATGAAAGAGTGAAGTCTTGATAAACTCCAAACAGTGAGTTGTAGTAAAAGGGTGAGCAGGTGGAAGACTTACGCGAGGAGGGTGCAAGGGTCTATCACAAACATCCGGTTTGCAAAAGACTGAAGAAGAATGCATCCGAACATAAAATCCTTTTACATTCAAACACAAATACCAGAGGGCACGACAACGTCACAACAAATCCTTTATTGTAACAAACTGTTCTACTGTGAATCCTCAAGCAAAAGATGAAACAAAGATGGAAAAGAAGGGAAACTATTTGTTATAAACCAAGAAGTATCAAACACAGAGGCATAACTAGGAAACCAGAGTATCGCTGAAACTTTACAGTCGGGAGCTTAGCTCTACCATCGATAGATACAAAAATGGCAAAAATGCCTACATATACTCAGAAAAACAACAACAGCGGAATCAAGAAAATGCATTGAAAGCATTGCGTCTGCATGGCTTCTGACAGTCAACATCTGAAAGATCATGCCACTAATGTCAGACGCAATCTTAATTGTTTGACAGTTCCAACGGCAAATCGACGTGCCTTAAATTCATGGCCGTGCTTTCCCATTAATGCGGAGGAGATATCTAACCACCACCAACTGCTTCCATAACTGCTTCTTGGGATCGAGAACAGCTCGGACAACTCAGCATTTCGGGATGTGGAGGGCATCTCATGCGGCCACCTGGAATAACCGACTGGCTCAAGGGTATGCGGGGAAAACAGTGCGGAAGGTGGGACGCAGGAATGGAGCGACGGGGCTGTGACAGCGGGGTGAGAGAGATTACAGGGGGAACACATGGCGAGATGCGATAGGCGAAGAAGGAGGAAGGATCGATGTGATGGATACTTTTAAGGGGAGGCTGATGTGGAAGGGAAGAAAACGCGTGGCAGGTGATATATGGATGATGGGAAAACAGGAGGCTACGTAGACCATAGAATAGAGGTGGAAATATGACACATGTCAACAGGAGAAAGGTGGTCGGAAAATGATATGACGGGAGAGGGGCCCACGCGTGCTTAAGCATAGAGTGATTGAGGATGACGCGGGTCGTGCGATTGCCGTTGATCTGGGTGCTTTGATCATAGTCGTTGGAAGCTGCACCTACGATTCCGGACCCCCCCCCGGCTTAAAGGTAGAAAGGCGGGGGGGGTCCGAAATGGTCTTCATCGTCGTTGATCTGGGCGTGCTGATCTGGACCATCGGAGAGATGCGCCCCCGATTCCGGACCCCCCCCCCCTTTCTTAAAGGTCGAAAGGCAAGGAGGGTCCGGAATTTGTTGTGCGTCGTCGATCTGGGCACGCAAATCTGGACCGCCCAGTCTTGCTTGCTGCTTATCACGGGCGCATCGTCGCTCGAAACTTTGGACAAGTGGGTTTTTACCCCTTCATTTGCACTATATCCCCCTTATACAAGAAATATCGCTAACATAAGGGTTGAGATCTATTTGTGTCAACTGTTTTGCAATCTCTTAGGTGTCCAATAATGGTGGAAAATATGGTCGAAGTAGGTCCACATTAAACACTGGGTGCAAGCCAAGGAAGGGGGGGAATGTTGATCTCAAAATCATTGTCACCCACAACCTTGGTGATGGTGTAAGTTCCATAATGGAGTGGACGAAGCTTCCGATGAGGCCCTGTAAGGTTTTATTTTGGTAAGTACAACCAAACTTTGTCTCCCACCTGAAACTTGTGTGCCACCAAGTGTTGATCATGGCATTACTTGTACATGGCATTGGACCTATGTAAAATATCCTGAACCTATTGGCAGATGTAATGGATCTGCTCAATGAATAGTGAGGATTTTTGAGCCTTAGTTGGAGCATGTGATGATTTGACCCAGGTGGCCACAAGGGGTAGTGCAACATCCATGAGACCCAATGGTTAGAATCCCAACCCCGCCTGAAAGGGGATGTGGTCGGTTAAGATATGTATGGATCTGTTGTAGCTATGTTGAAAATAAGGAAGACTCTTGTCCCATGTGTGGGGGTGCTTGTAATTGTACATGTGTAGGATATGCATGATCATTCAGTTTACGACCTCGGTTTGGCCATCCGTCTGGGGTGGAAGGTAGTGGATTTGGTGAGCTTGGTGTCCAACAGTGACCAGAGGCTCAACCATAATGTGCTGAGGAACTGACCATCCTGATATAATATAATGTCTTGTGGGATACCAAAATGTACCCACAATCATTCAATGAATATCTTGGCAATGGCCTCTGCTATCATGCTCTTCTTGCAGGCATCCAGAATTGCCATCTTGGAAAAGAGATCAACAACCACAAAAACATAGACATTTCTCCACTTGGTGGATGGAAGGCTTGACATGTAGTCCATTGAGATTGATTTTTATGGCCTATCAAGAGTAGGCAAAGGGGTGTACAGGCCCTATTTCTTATTGGTCAGTTTGACAATAGCATAGGCAATGCAGGACCTTATATACTTGTTGACATCCTGTTGAATCTTCGACCAGTAAAAATGTTGTTTCAAAACTGCCACTATCTTTTCAACACTGAAATGTCCTGCCACCCGACTATAGTGGGCTTCCCAAATCATTTTCACCTACTCGCTTGATGGAATGCAGAGATGGCCTAGATGGCATAACAACTCATCCTGAAGATGGAAATTAGTGACAGCTATGTTGGTGCCCAACATCTGGTAGGTGGTGGCGAAGTCAATATCTTTCTCATAGAGGTGGGGCCATTCATAGGTCTCGTGGCTACAAGATTCTAACACCGTGGTCAATGCTGCGACTGGAGGTCACATGAGGAAATCAACGAACCAGTTGGTACTACATGTCTTATACTTGATGTTGAGGTGGAACTGCTGCAATTATGTGGACCAATTCTAATGGTGGTCATTCTGCAATTTTCCTTATGTCTACATAAACTACAGTGACTTATGATCAATGTGGATGATTGTCTCCTTCCCCAGAATGTAATTACTCCACTGGTGGCAAGGTTGCATAATGGAGTACAATTGTTTTTCATAAGTAGGGTACTTACGGACAACATCTGAGTGTCTCACTATGATAGGCCACGGGGTGGTCATGTTGAGTGAGAATTGCACCCACAACATAGAATGAGGCATATGTCTCGATATCAAAGGGTTATTCCAGGTCAGGTAATGAAAGTACTGGGACCGAGCACAAGCTTTTCTTCAAATAATAGAATGCATATTGTTGGGATAGGCCCCACACAAACTTGTCCTTACCACCACCCTTGGTTACTTAGCTGAGGGCCCATGGAATATGGGAGAATCCCAACACAAACCTACAATAGAAATTGGAAAGGCCTAAGAATATTCGAAGCTCTTGAGGGTGGTTGGGGTTAGCTAGTCATGGATGACTTGGATCTTGGTTGGATACACATGCACACCATGCTCATCAACAATGTAGCCTAGGTAATGGACCCTGTCCATGGCGAAGGAGCATTTTTCCAACTTGGTATATAGTTGGTGTTCTCGCAGAGTGTGCAAAACCTGTTGGATATGCTGCAAGTGTTCTGCCCAAGTATGGTTGTAGGTGAGGATGTCATCCAGATACACCACTACAAAATAATTAATGAAAGGCCTCAAGATATCGTCCATCATCCTCATGAAAGTTG
>ML843417.1:36443-48562 GCA_009831015.1 Picea engelmannii
TTTTGTCTAGCATTGTCCCCAATCCAAGACTATCAAGATTATCTTTCAGCCAAAGAGAAGTACCACCTCTATAAAAACGCAAGGGGATTCATATCCTCATAATGTGTTTGTTTGGATATTAACTAATTTAAACATCAACACTTGTATAATTCATAAGCGTGTTTCTTATCGCTCTCTTCAGATGTGAACTCTACACTCCCCCATTTTATTCTTCTTCGCCTCTGTGCATCTATGGATTTGGGTATCTAGGTGATGTTTTCCATGCTTGGTCTTTTCTTACACATAATTATTCAAGGTCCTTGTGATTTCTTTTAGATGTGAAATCCAATCAGTGATCTAAAGTTTTGAAGGGGAAATCTAAGTGTGTCCTTCTGTCAGGTTTTTAAATGACCTTTGCCTCTTCAAGGAACCCATCCTGTCAATAGTTATAACTGATTCAACCACAAATCATGTTGTTCCAAAACTGATCACGTGGCTCTTGGATGATTCAAGAATGTTGGCAAGTGACACATTAAATTTGCAATTACAGGATGGAGTGTTGAGCAAGCTTCATATTTTCTTCATTGAAGCTTCTCCACTCGGCCTCACCAATCCACCTCATTGATTCCACTTCACCGATCCAGCTCACTGATCCCACTATGATATCATGGCTACTACTTCAAGGAATTTCCCTCTCATAAAATTTTCAGGTGTTTTCTATTAATAAATAGCATGATTACATACTTCATAATCTCATTACATGAAGTCTTAACATAATTACAATCATGGGGGGGAAAGGGTGTTACAAAGATGAGTATGATGTTTTCTTCTTCTTCTTCTTCTTCTTCTCATGAACATCCACTTTCTTCTTTTGGTTTCTCCTTCAGTGTAAATTCTACTTATTCTTCTGATGAGTGGCTTATTGACTATGGAGCATCTTATCTGATGCAGGTGCGCCACCCAGGGCACGTCCGCTCACAAGACCTTTCTGATTCCTCGGCCCGAAGAGCTCAAAGGTTCCTTATTTCCCTATCGGGAAATGTTCCACCCACATCAACTCTCCTAAAAGACCTCCCTTAACGATCGGAAGATCAACACTGGCCTTTTCCTTTGTTATCGGGGTTTCCACTATCGAGAAATTAACACTTAAAATATCCAAGCACTTTGGATCCCCGATTCCCGATATGTTCCTTTATTGCTTTAGCCCCACCTGGCTAAGCCTTCAATCCATGCGACCACTCTCTATAAGACCACAACTATAACTCTCATCGGGGTTTCGAGTATTCCAATGTCAAAATACCCGTGCCCTCAAGACCTGCGATTTCTCGATTCCTGACGCGCCTATTTCACACTAGCCCCCCTAGCTATAGGCCTTGGTCATATGACTATTAACCCGTGACCATGATCTTATCCCCGTCGGGGCTACGGGGTTTCCAATGCTGCAAAACACTTACCCGTGGGATCCCCGATTCCTCGAACACCGATTCTCCATCAGGCTGACAACTGGCTTCCACTACAGCACCTTCCTCCTTGTCGGGACTTTGCGGTTCGCAAAACCAAAGTGCATAAACACTTTTTCACTGGCATCCCCGATATCCCGATGGCTCCGACCACCGATGGATGACTCCTTGTCGGGACTTCCCCGATGACGCTGATTTCTTCCACACGTACCACAAACAGACGATCCTGATCTTCCCCAGGTTTCGAGACTTGTGATGTATCGACTCTCTTGTCCTCAGGAACCCTGATACGTCGATTCCTGACTCTCTTTGAATTCCTGACACACGTCTGAAATGATGGACAGTTTGGATCAAACCTCGGGTTTCGCTACTCTACCAAACCATAAACCTTCACTTACTTGAACTCTGATGACCACATTCCCGATCTGGATGGCCACACGACACATGTCCTCCTTGGGACCCTACGGCTATGATCCTTTCACCTTTTCGGGGTTCTCCTGGTCACGGACTCCTATCTTCTGAAACTTCGAAATGCCGATGAACTCGCTATCCCCTGCCACCTGTCCCAACAGATGGATGGCTCTGATTTTTCTGGTATTTCTCCTGTGGAAATTCCCGATCTGCTTCTCTCGTGAGTCCCGACTTCATCAGATCTTTTGACACATGTCCCAAATGATGGATGGCCTAGATCTTCCTGGGTTTTCAGGGTTTCAGATGTCGAAAATCATTCAACCACGGGACTACCGATCCTTCGAATCCCAATGGTAACTCTCGTGCAACTCCTATTAGATCAGACAGCTGATGGGTAACTGATCGACAATCCAACAACTCACAACCCTTAGAGATTGAACTCCGAACGTGGTCGTAACCTCCCTGCTTCTTTGGCAGATCCAACGACTGACGGGATTTCACAAGCCCTCTCCACAAGATCCCGATCGTTGATTTCCTCCCTTTGCCAATTCCTTGAGAATAATCAAGTATTCCTCCGTGAAATTTGTCCACCTGCGGTGCAACTGTGCAACGCCTGTTTTAAACAACCGATGGCACGAACTTCTAGTGCTTCTCTTTGAAAAGATTAAAAGCTTCATCTCTCCTGAGCTTCCACAGTTCTGAGTCTCCACAAAAACTCTTGCATGCACTCCTTGCAGCAAATCCTCGAACACTTCTAAGTGTTGAGCTCCTTTGACTCCACGCATACCTGTAGTAGTAGTCCTTAAATACTTTGCTCAGTTTCATGACTGAGACTCTTCTTAGCCTGCACACTCCTTGCACGGCTCCTATAACCCAATTTCAATTCTGAGTGAATGAGAACAAGAGTTAAACTATCTAAGCCTTCTGTCAACGCAGTCCTTGCGGACGACTTCAACTTCACTCCTTGCAGTAATCCTTGCTCAGATAGAGAAATAATTGAAACTCATTCCACTTCCTCTCAGACTTCAGTATCAACACATGAACTCCTATACACAGTATAACAACAAATGCATAACAGGAAGTAAATGATCATAAGCATAGCAATCAACACACATACACAGAGAATAACATAAAAACCATGAGTCTGAATCAATTTCTTCAATTAATTCAAGATCTGTACATGGGTGTTCTTCTACGGTTCTCTGCTTCTCTACTATGCTCCAAATTATGTTACAATGCACAATGAGGGTGTCTATATCAGTTTTCCCTCTTTTCTTCTAAAACTGTCTAATCTAGTAATAAAATCCTATCTACCTACATTAATTACTATAAATGCCTCCATCTACTTCAGACGAGAGCATATGGCTCGAGATCTGATTACATTATACCAAGGCGCCTTCAGAAATGATCTCATTTATATTTGGCGCATCAACTTCAAGAGAAAATTCAAAAATTTGTGTTGGACACCTTCCAACTGTCTACTCACATTCCACGCTGGCTCACTTGTCTCGGGAGATGCTCCTGCATCATACTCCCTCACTTGAAAATTTTCATGGGCTCCTATCCATGAGCTCCTGCATGGTTTGACCATGCTTCAAAATATCTTCTTCAGTCTCCTAGCTGGCTTCTTCAACTGGATGACCCTTCGACTTGACCAAATATTCAAAATATTCTTTCCTTCTGGTTTTCTTACTCACTCATTTATCCAGTATCTGCTCCATCCGTGGCTTCACTGCAACTAGCATTTTCCATTGCCACTGAACCTCTAGTTGTTCATCACTTATTCCTGTTCCCTCAACTTTGTATGGATACAAATACAAGACATTGAATATCGGAGATATTCCGATCCCATCCGGTAATTCAATCTCATAAGCATTCTGTCCCATTTTCTTCAAGACCCTGCATAGACCGATTTTCTTCATTTTCAATTTATTATGCGTTCCTCTCATGAACCTTTCTTTCCTCAAGTGTGTCAGGACTAATTCACCAACCTCGAACTGAAGGTGTCTTCGATGCTGATTGGCTCTGCGCTTATATTCTTGGCTTGATTTCAACAACCGCTCCTTCACCTGGCTGTGAAGTTCTTTCATTTTCTCAGCAAATTCTTCTGCACTAGCGCTGCTAGTAGCAGTCTGTTCTGAATCCCTTAGTACAGAAACTCCCCTCAGCTGCATCCCATATACAACCCGAAATGGACTTCTACCTGTGCTCCTATTCATTGGGTCGTTGTACGCGAACTCTACCTGTGGTAATATACTGTCCCATTGGCTATGGTTTTCCATCACCAAGCTTCTCAGCAAGTCTCCCAGACTTCTGTTTACCACTTCTGTTTGCCCATCCGTCTGAGGATAATAGGTAGAACTAAACATTAAGTTAGTCCCCATCTTCTTCCAGCGTGTCCTCCAGAAATGTCTAATGAATTTTGTGTCTCTATCTGAAGCTATACTCCTTGGTAAGCCGTGAAGTCGAATGACTTCTTTGAAAAATAGATTCGTGATGTGCGTCGCGTCACTGGTTTTTTGACATGGGATAAAATGTGCCATTTTGGAAAATATATCTACTATTACAAAGATTCAATCAAATCCTCTTTGTGTCCTTGGCAATCCCAATATGAAATCCATGCTAATTTCATCCCACGGCTTCTCAGGTATGGGAAATGGTTGATAAAAACCCGCACTCTGCTTCCTTCCCTTTGAATGCTAGCAAATTCTGCATCTATCTACAAACCTCTTGACCTCTGATCGCATCCCTGGCCAAAAGTATGTCTCTCTCAGCTTCGCGAATGTCATGTCATGACCAAAGTGTCCGGCCAATCCTCTGCTGTGTTTCTCCTTTAACAGATTCTCCCTCATGGAGCAATTCGGTATACACAATTGATTGCCTTTGAACAACAATCCTTCTTGAATCATATAGTCTGTCCATGGGCTTCTATCTCTGAGAACTGGATTCTCAGCTGCTTCATATGCTTCCCTGAAATCCTGATCATCTGTGTACATGTCCCTGAATTCATCAAAACCCAACGTCTTAACTTGAAACTCCTGCAACAACAAACACTTCCTACTCAAAGCATCAACAACTTTGTTAGCAGTACCAGAAATATGTTTTATCACAAAAGTGAAATTTTGCATGTATTCAACCCATTTAACATGCCTCTGATTCAACTTTTCCTATCGAGTCACAAATTGTAATGCATGGTTATCACTATATAAAACAAATTCCTTTGGAATCAAATAGTGCCTCCATTTTTTCAATGCCTGTATGATGGCATAAAATTCCTTATCATACATGGAGTACTTTTCTTTTGCCTCATTCAAATTTTCAATGAAATATGCAATCGGTTTGTCCTCCTAAATTAAGACCGCTCCTATGGCAAACCCGCTTGCATCACATTTTACTCGAAATGTCTTCTAAAAATCTGGCAACACCAGAATTGGTTGTTCCGTAATCTTCCGTTTCAACAAATTGAAACTCTTCTCCGCTTCTTTAGTCTAGTGAAAAGATTTATGTCTTTTCTTGACTGTGTCCATCATCGCTGCATTAATTCCACTGAAATTCCTAATGAATTTTCGGTAGAAACTAGCCAATCCATGAAAACTCCTAACCTCAAAAGTATTTCTCGGTGATGGCCAACTCTTAATCACTTCCACCTTATCTGGATCCATTCTCAGCTCATTCGCAGATATAACAAAACCCAGATAAATGAGCTATGTCTTCATAAACGAGGATTTCTTCATGTTTATCAACAACTTCTCTTGCTGTAACCTCTTCATCACAATGGCTAAATGCTTTAAATGTTCAGCCTTCATTTTACTGAAGATCAGTATATCATCTAGATATACGATGACAAATTTTCTGATGAAATCCTTCAGGACTTCATTCATCAACCTCATGAAGGTACTTGGTGCATACGTCAAGGCAAACGGCATAACAAGCCATTCATACAAACCTTCGCTTGTCTTGAATGTTTTTTTCCATTCATCACCTTCTCTCATGCGAATCTGGTGATATCCACTCTTCAAATCAATATTTGAAAAAAAAATTGCTCCACTTAAGCAATCCATCAAATCATCCATTCTTGGCAATGGGAATCTGTACCTGATAGTTATCTTGTTAATCGCCCTTGAATCAGTGCACATCCTCCAGCCTCCGTCTTTCTTTGGACTGAGTACTATCGGGACAACACACGGACTCAAGCTTTCCCTGACCAAACCTTTGTCCAATAGATCATGGACTTGTCTTTTGACTTCTTCATTCTCCTGCGGCATCAATCTGTACGCTGCTTTGTTTGGTAAACTAGCTCCTGGTATGAGATCAATGTGATGACTCACACTTCTCATCGGTGGCAACGAACGAGGTAATTTGTCCACTACTATATCAGCAAACTCTTCCAGCAGTCCTTGAACTTGTTTTGGAAAATCGTCCACTCTTGTGCTAGTCAGGATAATCTTCAGTTTTCTGACCACAAAGAATTGCAGTTCCTCCTTCTTCTTCACCTCCGTAAGAAGTTCCTTCCCACTCATGAGAAGTATTGTTTTTCTTTCTTCCGGCTTTACCTCTTTATCCTCAATTGGATGCAACATATGGGTTCTCCCATTCTTCTTTAGGGTATATGTATTCATCTTCCCACCATGAATCACATTTCTATCATATTTCCATGGTCTACCTAGCAATAGATGACAAACATCCATAGGAATGACATCACAGAGTATTTTATCATTATACCCTCCTATTTTGAATTCAACTAGACACTGTTTAGTGACATTTACCTGATGTCCCTTCTGTAGCCATGAAACTTTGTATGGACTCGGGGGATCAGTCATCTCCAGCTCCAGCTTCTCTACCATCTCGATTGAAACGAGATTATCAGTGCTACCGTTGTCCACAATGACCTTGCATACCTTGTCCTTGGTCTTGCAAGCAGTTCTAAAAAGATTGTTTCTCTGCGCTGAATTCTCCATATCCTTCTCTGGCATCAAAAGGACTTTCTGCATCATCAACGATATTTCACCTTCAGCGTATTCTGTCTCAACATCTCGCCTCTATGCCTCGGCGATGTGAGCCTCTCTAGTTTCTTTCTTTTTCTCTGGACACTCGAAAGACCTGTGCCCACTCTTTCCACATGTGAAGCATGTGATTACTCCACCTCTTCCTCTTCCTCTACCTCTGGTATGAGGAAACCTATTATTATCAGCATATCCTCCTCTCTGCTCAGTATGTTGTTCTCTTTGCTCAGCATGTTTCCCTCACTATGAACTTCCACCTCTTTCGTTTCTAGTATGAGGCTTTTTCCAGTCATCCTTGGGCTTCTGGTATTTATCTTGGGAAACTGATTTTCCTTTGGGCTGACTTCTGCCTCGCCCTCGCTGACCTTGTTTACGGCTCAACTTCTCTTCTACTTTCAAAGCCATTTGATAACCATCCTCCACTGTTCGGATGGTTTCCATGCTCATTTCATCCTGAATCTCATATTTTAGGCCATTCATATACCTGGCAACTTTCTCATCATCGCTCTCGCGATGACCTGCCCTGATATTCAACTTGTAAAATTCCTTAGTATATTCCTTCACTGTTATCAGCTTCTATCTCAGGTTCTGCATCCTCCTGAATAGAGAAATTTGATAGTCCCTGGGGATGAATTTTTCCTTCATCTTTGCAATCATCCTATCCAAGCTCTTAATTTTCTGCTTGCCTTGGCAATGCCTATCCTCTTGTAGTTCATCCCACCACAAGGTTGCATGTCATTTTAATCTTGTTATGACACGCTTGACCTTCTTTTCCTCTTCGATATCTTCATATTCGAAGTAAGTGTCTAGAGCTCTAATCCAATCTAGAAGCTCCTCTACATCCAGATTTCCTTCATAAACTGGAACGTCCATTTTCACCTTTGCACCCATTCTTGCAATAGCTTTAACTAAGCATTCAGTTGCCGCATCTTCCGCTGGGATTTCTTCTTCTCCATGTCCAACATCATCTTCATTTTCGGATTCACTGATATCCCCTACATCAACTTTGCGCCTTTGTGATGTCTCCATGTCCTCCATTCTAGCACGAAGATTATGCATTTCTCTCTCCATGTCAGGATTCTGTACTTGCCTACCTCTTTCTCTGGAAAATTCCCTTTCCTCCTCTGGACCGGGTGATCGTCTATTCCTTCTCCTTGGCAGCATGGTGAAATTCTCCTTCTCTGCTACAAAAAGCAAAGAAAATCTTCTTTCTCTGATACCACTTGATGCAGGCGCGCCACCCAGGGCATGCCCGCTCACAGGACCTTTCTCCTTCCTCAGCCCGAAGAACTCAAAGGTTCCTTATTTCCCTATCGGGAAATGTTCCACCCACAACAACTCTCCTAAAAGACCTCCCTTAACGATCGGAAGATCAGTGCTAGCCTTTTCCTTTGTTATCGGGGTTCCCACTATCCGGAAATTAACACTTAAAATATCCAAGCACTTTGGATGCTTGATTCCCGATATGTTCCTTTATTGCTTTAGCCACACTTGGCTAAGCCTTCAGTCCACGTGACCACTCTCTATAAGACCACAACTATAACTCCCATCAGGGTTTCAAGTATTCCAATGTCGAAATACCCGTGCCCTCAAGACCCGCGATTTCTCGATTCCTGACGCACCTATTTCACACTAGCCCTCCTGGCTATAGGCCTTGGTCATATGACCATTAACCCGTGACCATGATCTTATCCTCATCGGGGCTACATGGTTTCCAATGCTGCCAAACACTTACCTGTGGGATCCCCGATTCCTCGAACACCAATTCTCTGTCAGGCTGACAACTGGCTTCCACTACAACGCCTTCCTTCTTGTCGAGATTTCGCGGTTCACGAAACCAAAGTGCATAAACACTTTTTCACCGGGATCTGCGATATCCCGATGGCTCTGACCACCAATGGATGACTCCTTGTCGGGACTTCCCCGATGACGCCGATTTCTTCCACGCGTCCCACAAACGGACGATCCCGATCTTCCCGGGGTTTCGAGACTTGTGATGTCTCAACTCTCTTGTCCTCAGGAACCCCGATACGTCGATTCCCGAATCTCTCTAGATTTCTAACACACGTCCGAACTGATGGATGGTTCGGATCAACCCTCGGGTTTCGCTACTCTACCAAACCATAAACCTTTGCTTACCTGAACCCCGATGACCACATTCCCGATCTGGATGGACACACGACACGTGTCCTCCTTGGGACCCTACGGCTATGATACTTTCACCGTTTCGGGGTTCTCCTGGTCATGGACTCCTGTCTTCTGAAACTCCAAAATACCGATGAATTCTTGATCCCCTGCCACCTGTCCCAACAGATGGACGGCTCTGATTTTTTCGGGATTTCTCCTGTGGAAATTCCCAATCTGCTGCTCTCGTGAGTCCTGACTTCGTCAGATCTTTTGACACACATCCCAAATGATGGATGACCCAGATCTTCCTGGGTTTTCAGGGTTTCAGATGTCGAAAATCATTCAACCACGAGACTACCGATCCTTCGAATCCCAATGGTAACTCTCATGCAACTCCTGTTAGATCTTAAAAATGGTGTTTCTGAAAGAAAGAATCGGACATTAAAAGAAATGACTAATTCTATGATCCAATCTAAGGTATTAAGTCTACAGTATTGGGTAGAAGCCATCAACTCTGTAAATTACACTGTAAATCATACTCCCAGAAATGATCTTAAAAATATAAAACTGGAAGAGGCATGGAATAAAGTTAAACCTAATGCAAGTCACTTCTGTGCATTTGGAAGTATAGCATGGGCTCACATTCTTGATGAGAAAAGGAAAGCATTGTAGCTTAAAAGTGAGAAGTGTATATTTGTTGGTTATTATGAAGATGTCAAAGGTTACAAACTTCTTCAACAACATTTTAATGAAATTATTATTTGAAGAGATTTTAAATTTGGTGAAAATATCTTGTCCTACGAGCCTAATTCGATGATTGTTCCTTCTTCGTCCTACGAGCCATCTTCAGTGTTTGTGCCTTATTTTGTTCCTATTCTAGTTTTTTCTTCAAATGATGATAGTGAGGATGAAAATCCACCTCCCCCTACTCACCTTCCTCCATATCAGTCCATTAAACCTGAACCAACACCATCACTTCCTAGATGGGTCCATTCAACATGAGAAGCAGTTGGTGATATTTTCGGTGATCCTTCAGATCAACGTCAGACATGTTCACAGTTCCAATGAGTCTCTTTTCTTTTGGCTCAAGTTTCAGAGATTCATGATCCATAGACATTTGCAAAATCTTCAGGTGATCCAAATTGGGATACCACAATGAATAAAGAGTATTTTTCTTTAATGAAAAATGATACTTGGGATCTTGTACCTATTTTGAAAGGAAGAAAACTTATTAGATGTGAATGGGTCTACAAAACTAAGTATGCATCAGATGGAAGTGTTGAAATACACAAGGATCGATTAGTTTCCAAAGGATTTTTCCAAGTTGAAGGAATTGACTGAAATGAAACCTTTTTCCCTGTAGCCAAAATGAATTCCATCTTTCTTGTTCTTTCCCTTATTGCCTCACATAAATGGGAGGTCCATCATATGGATGTTAAATCCTCCTTATTGCATGGGGATTTGCAAGAAGAAATCTACATGGAACAACCCCTTGGCTATGTCCAAAATGACTCTAGCATTATTTGTCACCTTAAGAAATATCTTTATGGTCTTAAGCAAGCTCCCTGAGATTGGTATGCCAAAATGGTCTTATTTTGTAGATTCCATTATAATCCTAATGTATATATTACGAAAGTAGGAAGCCATCTCATAATACTTGTTCTTTGCGTTGATGACCTTATCTTTACTAGTAGTGACTCAAAAATTTTAAACCATGTGAAAACAAGCCTTAAGAAGAAATTTGTAATTATAGACTTAGGATGTTTGCACTATTCCCTTGGCCTCCAAGTTTTGCAAACCAATGAAGGGATTTTTATTTCCCAGTCTAATTATGCTTCTGACCTTCTTCGTTGCTTCCATATGGAAGATTGTAAACCAACCCCTTCTCCCTTCTAGTATGGATTCAATCTTGTTTCCACCTGTACTTGTCTCAAAGTTGATGCCACTTTGTATCGTCAGTTAGTTGGTAGCCTCTTACACTTGACTCATGCCCATCCTGATATTTCCTTTGTTGTTGGTCTTGTTTCTCGATATATGCAAATAGCCCATGAAAGCCATTAGAAAGAAGCAAAAATGATACTTTGGTATGTCTAGGGTACAATTCAGTTCAGGATACATTATATCTCAAGGAGGACTCCTTTATTGGTTGGTTTCGCTGATTCATATTAGGTCGGTGACCTTGATGATACAAAGTCTACTGCAAGTTATGTTTTCAGCCTTGGTATAGGACCTATCACTTGGGCTTGTAGGAAACACCATGATATTGTGTGTTCTTCAACAGAAGTAGAGTACTGAGCAACAATAAATGAAATTCAAGAATCCTTGTGGCTTCAACAAATCCTTTTAGAGTTTGGATTCCAACAACAACATCTGAATTTCCTTTGGTGCGACAATAAGAGTGCCATCAAGCTCGAAAAGGACCCAGTTCATGATCATTCCAACAAACACATTGAGCTACACATGCACTTCATCAGAAAGATCATACATGATCGAGTTATTTAAGTGCTCTTTTTCCTTACAGAAGATCAAGTTGCAGACAATTTCACAAAGTTTCTTACATAAGCAATTTTTTCCAAACTTCAATCTATGTTAGGAGTTCAAGGAGTTGTCATTAAAGGGGGATAGGCTCTAATGCCTCCTTCCTTTTTCTACTATGTCACGTTTGTAAATCCTTCAACCCTATCCAAATTTTCTCTTAAGGGGGGATGTTAGGATATTTAGACACTTGGGAGTTAGTTAATATCTACTTGGTCTAATGTTTCGTTAGGTAAAAGTGTGTTTCTTAGTGTGTTTCTTTAGTATGTATTTGTAGTTAGGAAATCCGACGATCACGATATGTTCCCGACATAGACCTGATTGGTCCATGATCTTTATTTAAATAGCATGGAGGGTCATTTACTGATGATCAATTGTGAGAAAATCGCTTGTAAAATATGTTTGCAATCTTTTTCTTTTGCATTAATAAAATGCTCCAAGTGGCCACATTGGTTCGGGCTGTGGATGTTTCCCCATAGGGTTTTACAATGTCAAAAAATAGGTGTGTTGATCTTTGATCTGGTTGTGTGAGTGGTTACTGAAAGTGTTCATCCTATGTTGGAATACCTGTGTAGTTGAAAAATGAAGGTGATGATAAGAATGA
>ML843418.1:0-11152 GCA_009831015.1 Picea engelmannii
GTGACAACTCATAAGAATGTAGTCTGAAAATTTGTGATTGTCTAGGGACTCATGGTCTAACACAAAGGAGTCACTGAAGAGTGGATTAAAATAAATTGCAACATGCAAAGAAACAACTCAGGGAAGTGGAAGGTCAGATTGATAGCATCTAGGATATGGCTATGGAGAGTGGGTTTCATCTAAAACCTATCAAGGAACTCAAGGATACAAAAATAAGAAGGAACACTCTTCTATCTTAGGAGGAGGCACATTGGCATATGAAGAACAAGACTACATGGCTCAAGGTGAGGGACAACAACAATCCTTTCTTCCACAGACAAGATAAATCTATGAGAGCCTATCAAACAATTTGGAGTATATAGAATGAAAGAGGTGACTTGTGAAATAACTTCTTATATATTAGACAATCAATAAGTACTTATTTCTAGGCTATCTATACGAAACCCCATAAGGAAACCATCCATGATGTTCTAGTAGTGGTTATAGTTTTCCCTAGATATGTAAATCATGAATTAAATGTAGATTTTTTTATGCTTGTGGAAATGGAGGAGTTAACTAAGGTACTTAACAACCTCCAAAATGATAAGAACCCAGGTCCAAATGGATTCTTGATGGAGTTGTTTTTTTGGATATATTGGGCATGGACATCATTGAGATTGTATAAGAATCCAGAAACAACATTAATATCCTTTAATAATTTAACTCAACTTTCATAGTCAAAATAAGAAAGAAAATGATCTAACTCATTTTGATTAATAGTGGCCCATATCACTATGTAACTATTTTTACAAGATTATTGCTTGGACTCTTCTAGAGACAATCATACTCTATTAGAAATTATATCATGAGAGAAAATGGTTTTTTTAGAAGATAGAGATAGACAAGATGTTATTGGAATGAATTAAGAGGTCATGAACTATGTCAAGGTGGGATATACAAAAGAATTCGTACCTAAAGTGGACCTATCCAAAGCCTATGTTAAAACCAATTAGTTTTACCTCCACCTCATAATGATGCAGGTTCCCCTCTTATCAATTGGATTGAGGTATGCCATAACTTGGTTGCTTATGCATTTCTAATTAATGGCTTAGCAACAAATTTATTTTTCCCATCCAAAATATTGAGGCAAGGATGCCCCTTATGTCCCCTCCTCTTTTTCTCAATCGATAAAATACCGAGTCAACTAATTCTAAACATAATCAGAATAGAGACCTTAAGGGGAATTCATGAAATTGATAGTGAAAAACTTCTCATCTAATGTTTGTGGATTTCCTTCTGTTCGACAATGGATTAGTGGTAGAGGCGAAATAATTTGAGATTATTCTTAGCATGTTCTACAACACAACATGCACATAGATAAAATAACGGAAACTAGCCATTCAATACAAAAAATTCAATCAAGTTCAAAGAGGTATGATTTAAGAATTCCTACCTTATACAATACATGATCTTGAGGGAAACCTAATATACCCAACATTTACTTGAATCCATATAACTACAAATACAAGGACTAGACTTGCCTTGTAAATAAAATCCAAGCAAGACTTTATCACTAGACTCATATATGGAAATCAATGGTGGGATGCTTTGTCCTAATCAAGAGTGTTATAAATGTGATACATGTTTATTGGATCTCTCTAGCTAGAATACATGAAATAAGCCTATATGGAAATAGAAAAATCATCTTCAAGTATCTACGGGGAGGAAATTTTGAATAGGGTGGCATTCCAAGGTATCAAATCCAAAGGATCAAGGGTCCCATGGTATTAGGCACAACCAAAACTTCTTAAAATATATGGCCATGAAGGGAGGTTTAAAAATCTTATTAAAGAATGGCCTGGGGATTTTTATATATATCACAACTATATTTCCCCAAAGTCATTTGAGGAATGGGTGAGGACCACAAAAAACCATGTTAGGGGTGGATTGGATTTTTGTAAGGAATTGATAGCCTCATTGAGCATCATTGGCACCTGTTTCTCCTAGAAAATAAGGGATGGTAAATTTTTCTGGCTTGGAAAAGATGAGTGGATTTGGAAGTCAGTAGACTACAAAATTCCCAAGTTATTGCAAGATGAACTCAACAACAAAAAACTAATTCACATCTTGGATGTCATTATTCCTTTATAACATTCTTCATTGTATTTGATATGGCTTAATAACAATGAACCATGCCTCATGGGAGAGGTAACAAAACAATGGGAATTTTCATATATCATCAACTTAGAGACAATATAAAACTAAAGGATGAAAATGACACTCTACTCTAGGGTGCCAACCCTATCAAGGGAAATTATTCAATTAAGTTGGGATATGGAACACACTTTCAATCAATAAAAATAAATGAAATGAAATGGTGGTGAATTTTTTTTATAAGGTGAATGTACCACCAAATCCTTATACCTTTTTTCTAGTTGGCTCTCAAGTACTCCATATTGACTTGGGGTAATATTAAAATAAGGAGTTTGAAAGGTCTTGGGAGATTCCTGTTACCCCCCGACATATAGGGGTAACTAAAGATATTGAGTATCAAGGCCCGCAAGTAGCAGACATGGAGTGCCGAGAGGATGATTGTTGGCACACAGGGAAGACCCAGGCTTCAATGCTTCAACAACACACCAAAAAAACCCTAACTACCGACCCTTTTGGCAACACCTACAAAGCAGATGAAGTCTCACTCGAGGTAGATATAGGGGTGGTTGTAGGACTCAAGTGTTTACAACCTATTTGGGACACAGATCTATGATCGCAACACTTAACATAGAACTTTCATAGTTAACATTCATTATCTTTTACCCTTATTCACATAGCAGGTAAAATCCCTAATTATAGAACAACGTAGTATTCAACAAGATCTAACACATCCAAGCACTTAGAATCAAAGTAGACCTAGCATTCATTTACAACATAAGCACTAAGCTACTATCTCAGATGCATTTAACATAAAGATTACAACACTAAGCATAAATCACATCGATAACATATCAACTATACAACACAAAGAAACCATAACACATGATATATGTGGTTCACCCTGATGTGGGGCTACGTCCACCAACTCTTCTTCTTCTTTATTATCTTCTGTCAATATTCATACATGCACAAAGCCACATAAACCACTCCGCATAGGACAGGATATTTGCGCGCACCTCACCAGATCCTCCTTCCCCGAGATAGGTACCAGAAAAAATCCTTTTTACAATCACTTGCACTTAGCTCTGCAAGTTCTCAACACACAGTAAGCACAGAGCTAACTCTATCACATAGATCCAACCACTTACATCACTTGCACTTAGCACAACATCACACACCACCCTCTTATTTATACATTACAAAAGGCCTAAACATGGGTAAAACTCATGGGGCGACATCCCATACCCATTACATAAACCCTAAACCCAAAAATCCACAAAAGGGGGTGAGATCCCATGATCTTCGCTTCGCTTGGAGCTCCCTCTTCGACCAGCCTGCCGAATTACCAAAATTGGTCAAACATGAACAACGTTTCCTCAAAACCTGGTCAAGGGCCAACATGCCCCCAACACTCACCTATGACTCGTCCCAAGTCACTCTGATCTGGGTAACTCTGCATCGAAGGCCTCGAGATTGGCATGAGCTGCCTCGACCTGCTGCTTTTCCAGACCCTCCTGCTCGGTGAACTCTTGAATAACCTTCTCGGTCACATGTCCTTCCAAGCGTTGTTCTACTGTGGTGACCACTTGTTCTAGCTATGCACCTTGTCCTTCAATCTCCTCAAAAAGTGTGCAAGCTTCATCCTACACTGGCTGGAGCCTCTGGGTAACTTCCATGACTTTACTCTGGATGGCATGGACTTTTTTCTGAACCGTGTGCTATTCCTGGGACCTTTTCATCCTCTTGACCGCTGACAATGGCTTCAAATGTGCTTGCACTGATGCTTCTTGTTGCTTCATGTCTTGGAGCTGTAACTCCAATGTCCTTAGTTGAGGGTCCTCTGCAAGGCGCTCGTAATTCTGTGCACTTTGACTGTTGAGTTGTTTGCATTCTAAGGCTAATGACTTGATTATCTCGACTGTGCTCTGGGCAATTTATTCTCTCTAATATTGCACTTCTTGCGGAGTCCTTGGCACTGCTTGTAATTCCAGTTCTGCGATTCTTGCTTGAAGCTGCTGAATGGATTTAGCGAGCTTCCCCACCTAGATATCAACAATTTTTTCTTCCATCTGTGATAGGCCTGTCACAAAGAGAAGTTCTCTAGTGATTGCTTCTTTAACTCCAATCTACTCCGTGACCAACTGTTCTTTCTCCTCCTGTATCTGCGCTCTATCCTCTGCAAACTTCGCCTGGAGGTCATCTTTTTCTTGCTACACAACCCGACGTTTCTCTATGGATTCCTCTTTTGCTTGCTTCAATACCTCTGTGGCCTACTATTTTTCTTCCTGGACACGATGAAGGCGAGCTTTGGTCACATTTGCTATTCTATGTAGTTGGGCAGGCTCATCTCCCAACTCTGTTCCTTCTGATGGTGGTGGTGCAGCAGACATTGCATGGTTCGAGTAGAGATCCTGTACTCCTTTGAGCTCTGCTTCGATCTTGTCGAACATTGTCTCCTATTAAGCTTCGCGTCATTGCAAAATGTCCTCCGTGGTATATGATACAATGAAAATTATGAGGTCAATGTCATCCACCATGAGCACAGTCTGCAGCTTGGGATTACTAGATTTTGACTTCTTCCACGATGAAGGTTCCATTGGGGAAACCTTTCTTTTCTTGGATGTCTTTGTCTCTGTCAGAGGATCTTTAGGCGGTGTTACTACGCCCTGCTTCTTCTTGTCTTCTCCCCCTTTGTCCTCTTCTTTGTCTACTTCGTCACCTCCTCCCCCATCAAGTGAATCTGATACAATCTCTTTTGATGCACTGTTCAACTCATGTACCTCTTCCTTCTTTTTCTTCTTGTTGTTGCTGGGTGCATTGTATTCTTCTTGGGTGGCTACAGGACTTTCGATGAGGTTCAGGTCGGAGAGTTTTTCCTGGTCGACTGGTACAAGGAACTCTGCAGGCCATTCCTTGATTATTTCTTCTATGTCCTCCTCTGTGAGCTTATAGTAGATCTGGAGCTCTTCCTTGTGTTTGTCTCCATGCGCATTGATATAAATGAAATGCCTATCTGCGCAAAACTTCACAAGGGGCCTGAACCTGTGCAGGGTATTCAACGTCATGCGAGGGAAGGATTCGATGGCCCTCTTTATCTATAAATAGTATGTGTGGAACACCACGTTCAACTACCATTGTTTTTCCATGTCGCTCGAATACTAGAGCATAGTGAAATTTGCGACCAATGGGTCGGATGGATCGATTTCAGGGAAGGTCGCTCCTTCCGGCATCTCCCAGGCAATAAAGGCGACGAGGATCGACAACCAGCTGAAATGAAACTTATAACCCTGGTCTTGTGCTTCGCGACAATCTTTTTCTAATTGGTTGATGAGATAGCTCGTCCAGTTCATTTGCATCCCTTCCACACATTTTCCTACGAGGTCGACGACAAAACCTGTGACATGCATGGGTATGTTCTTCCTGATTAGATTACCAGCAATCAACTAGAAATCTAGGATCACTACACCATTTTGGATAGAGGCTACCTTGTATCCTTGCTTCCCCTTCTCCACATCATCGTAGGTGTCTTTTATGCGTTGCGCTAGGGTGCGATCTACAACCGTCCCTGGGTAAAATTCTTGAGTGTCTGGTCCTTGCATGATTAATTCGGTGATCTGATGTATCAACGACACCGGATCTATGATGATGCATCTTTCCAACCACATGTAACCTCCATGGTAGCAAGACAGGAGGAGTTTAATGCATGCGTTAACCTCCTGATGTTTTCCAGAGTGTGGTATATTCATCACATTAAGAATGGTGGACCTCTCTATGTCCATGGTCCATGGATGGGGGATTATATTCAACTTCTTCCCCATTGTTTTGTTCAAGTACTTGTGTGGGGCGAGCATCCCATAATTCTTGTGATATCCCAAGTTAAAATCATTGATCTTCACCGTCAGAATCTGTCCCAACTGTGATCCAACTACGCGTATCCCCTTTGGGAGGTACGTCGTGATCAATGTATATTCTAAGTCCCTCAGGACATTGTCACGACTAACCACGCCAGCCAGAGGTGAGATATAGTCAGGTAGGATAGATGGGATGAGCTTCGCGTTCACCAAGTCATCATGATGCTTGCTTCGCTTCTCTGTCGCAGTTCAGGAGGGTCCCGATCGACGTGCAGTCGATGGAGAGGCTTGAAATCCTCTCGTCAATGAATCTTGTGCTCCTGCAGAAATGACCTTCTCAACCATGATCTCTATCAGAATTTCCTCTATGGACTTTTCCGCTGTGCTGCGTTCGCCCGAGATGCACGCTTGAGAACAAATATTTCGGGTAGGCGAACAAACACTCAAGGTAGTTGAACGGATGGCGAAGTCTCAATAAGAACAATGCGATAATAGGTTCTCAGGTAATCACAATTCACAAAAGTGTTCTCGGTGCAACATTCGACGAGATAAATAAACAACATCATAACAAATTCCTCCAATGGACAAGAATGCCTCCATCAATGCGATTCCATATGTTATGGCGCGGTATCAATGGTCCAATGGCGATCTTTCCGTCCATAACTGTGTTTCTAGCCGTTCTAGGGTGTTGTTCTAATGGTTAGGACACCTCCAATGGTCATATTTATTCGTCATGGTGAAGTTAAAATCTGCGCTGCTCTGCTATTCTGCCGAGGTTTCAATTCTGTAATCCTTCTTTTTGCGAATTCTTCTCTGGAACTCCCTGCAATTTCTCTAAGTTTTATTTATTCTTTCTAAGATTCCTTTCCTTATTTCCTGTGATTTAAGTCACTGGGTTCCTCTTTCCATTTTTATTCTTATCTTCTCTTAGCATAGTAACTTCGCACTGCTAAGGGTATTTTAAAGAGTTTGAGGGTAATACTTCTTCTGTTACTATTTCTGGAGTAGGTGCTCTTCTCTTCTGCATGGATAAGTTTTTTAAACCTTCTTGTGTTATTTCAACTTCGAAAACCAGGTCTCTGGCCCTCAGTTGCTTCGAATTGTCCTCTTGTTCTTCTATTAAACATTCTATTCTCCTAGCCATGCAATCTCTTAATTCTTGCTTTTTCTGTTCTAGATCTTCCTCTTCTTGTTTCCTTCATATCTGGTCTTTCTCAATCCAGGTCCTTCCTAGAAAAAGAGCAAATGGAGTGTTGTTCTCAACAAACTTAATGACCTAAAATTCCGTCGATGCTCCATGAGAAATCATAGGTATCTGGGTAAGTCTTCCACATAGGGTTATCATTTTTCCTTTAAACAATCCTATTCCTCCCAATGAAGGAACCATAGTAGGCTTTCCCAAAATTTCCCAAGTTCTTTTTGTCATAATATTCACCTGTGTTTCCTCATCCAAAACACAGTCTATGTTGAACTCTCCTATTCTTGTTTCTATGCACTCCTTATCTTTTAAGATCTATGATAAATTGATGTCTCTACGATCATTCAATGTTTCTTTCATCTGCAATAATATAGTCTATGATTCTTTCTTGTGTTCTAGCATGTTCTGAGTTTGTTGATCTTCCTCACGGTTTTCTTGTCTCATATTCATCTGTTCAACTTTAGCAATCATTCTAGGGCAATCCAAAACTTCATGGCCAACAACTTTACAACAAAGACAAATAGGATTTCTACTAGGGCATTCCTTAGCAAGATGTCCTGGTTTTTTGCAACCATATCAAAGGGTCAATCCTATATTTCTCTTAAATGATCCCCAACCTTTCCTATTCTGCACACTGGGATCACAGTAACTAACCTGCAAAATATTATTTGTAGGGTCCTGCATCCATTTGTTAGTCCAAACATTCTTTCTATGCATAGGAATGACATATCTTTCACTATTTCTATAAGATCTATTCATTTCACATCTTATTTCTTCTAGTTATGCCCTAGTTCTCAGACTAGGTCAAAATCTACCAAACATACCTAGATCCATTCTTTCGAAATTTTTTTTTCACTTATCTTACCTTTATTAGAGCACAAAGCTTTAAGATATTACCTCTTTTCTTCAGATCTGATTCCTTTCTTAGCATAGAGCTTCACAAGTCAAGTAGAATACTATGCACTACAACAACATATCTATGCACAGAGCAGAACCATTTGTTGGCACATAGGACAGACCTAGGGTTCAACGCTTCAACAACGCACCAACAAAACCGTAACTACCAGCCCTTTCGGTAACACCTGCGAAGCAGATGAAGTCTCACCCGAGGTAGAGGCAGAGGTGGTTGTAGGACTCAAGTGTCTACAACCTAGTTGGGACACAGATCTGTGATCAAAACACTTAACAAAGCATTTTAGTAGTTAACATTCATTATCTTTTACCCTTATTCACATCGCAGGTAAAAACCCTAATTACAGAACAACTCAGTATTCAACAAGATCTAACACATCCAAGCACTTAGCAACAAAGTAGATCTAGCATTCATTTACAACATAAGAACTAAGCTACTATCTTAGATGTATTTAACATAAATATTACAACACTAAGCATAAATCACATTGATAACATATCAACTATACAACACAAAGAAACCATAACACAGGATATACGTGGTTCACCCCAGTGTGGGGATACGTCCACCAAATATTCTTCTTCTTTATTATCTTCTGCCAATCTTCATACATGCACAGAGCCATAGAACCCACTCCGCATAGGACAAGATATTTGCGCTCACCTTGCCATATCCTCCTTCCCTAAGCTAGGTACTATCACAAAGCCTTCTTATAATCACTTTCACTTAGCTCTCCAAGTTCTCAACACACAGTAAGCACCGAGCTAACTCAATCACATAGATCCAACCACTTACATCACTTGCACTTAGCACAACATCACACACCACCCTCTTACTTACATCACCTAGCCTTCTATTTATACATTACAAATAGCCTAAACATGGGTAAAACCAATGGGCCGACATCCCATACCCGTTACATAAACCCTAAACCCAAAAATCCTACAAAAGGGGGCGAGATCTCATGATCTCTACTTCGCCTAGTGCTCCCTCTTCGACCAGTCTGTTGAAGTCCCCAAATTGGTCAAACATGACCAGCGTTTCCTCAAAACCTGGTCAAGGGCCAACAATGATGATTAACATACCACATGATGACCACATACAACCGCTCTTTACCACATTTCATCACCATCATCCACAACAAATCAGTGTCCACCACATAAGTATGGTTCACAGGAAGAAAATGGGTCTTGCTTCATAAGGTAACTAGTCAATTTTCATGGTAAGTGTCATTTTAATATTTGAAGCATTTGAATGAGTTTCAAAGAATTATTTTTGATTATCTAACGTTTGTTTAAAAGTTATACTTTTTGCCTCATTTCAACTTGGTGGTTATCCTACTATCCTAGCAAGTGTTGTCACTCCCAGGGAAAAGGGATGCTATTGAGGGGACTTCTTGAAGAGAAATCATACCATTCCCAACCATACTTACCAATTTCCATTGCATTTCCCTTTCATTTCCTCATATTTTGGGACATCAGGTTACATGTACCCCCAAAAGGCTTGTACCTCATTATCTTATGGGAATAAGGGGATGAAGGCCCAGAGGGATTATTGATGGAATTAAATAAAGAAATAAATTTCAGAGTAGTTGTGACCAAAATGCAATGGTCGGGTAGAGGGTAAATACAAATCCAACCCATACTTGAGCTCTACCCCCCCACTTGATGTCATCCCTAAGTCCTGAGTGAGAATAAACACCTCACCTATAAATAAGGACTTTAAAGTACCCGACCATAAAAAAATAAGAAGGAATGCTATGCTTGAAACCTTTTTAAGGGGACTTGCAAATCATAATAAAGAAAAATGCATAAAAGGGGGCTTGGAAAAAATAATCGTTGAGAAAATAGTAACTCAAGATGTCACACAATGTCTACAAAGGCACCCATGGAAATGAGACCATACAATACCTTGCATGTTAATGAACCCATGCCCAAGAGTTCTTCCTGATCCATCTCACATTCATTGCATAAATTAGATAGGGTACACTTGGGAAACATCCCTCTACTTGGGTCCCAACACACCCAATAGTTTGCCTTGATAACCCTCCCATACTTAAATTTGGAAAATTGTATAAAGTCTTTGAGCATATGTGAAATATGAAAGGGGGGATCTAATGTTACTTGTTTGGGTGACTCTTGTATTAAGTATGATTTACTTGGCATGATTCTATGATTGGTGGACCCTTGGAGGGCGTACTTTGTTTATCTTTGTAGGGCCTTATTGATTACATCATTCATGGAGATGCTATGTCACTTTGGATCTCCATAGGGGTAGGAAATCCCACAGGATGGACATTATGTCGTGCATGTTGGAGTGATTGGATGATGAGCATTTCACTTCAGGATGATGTCATACCTCATGAGAGAGGTTCTACTTGATGGATCACAAATGAAGTCACCCTCCATTGCTTATATGTCACTCATTTGGACCATGCCATCATTATTTTAGGGTGTGCTGTGACATGGGGGTGCACTTGGTGATGTTGTGGCATGACAGTGGTGTAATACCCCACTCTATTTGGTTGAGTATTTGATGATGGATATGATTTGGCACCATGAGTATGAGGACGACCTAGCCTTTGGAGGATTTCTCACCCTACATTCACCCTTTGAGGAGACATTAGAGGCTTTATTATTTTTATTTTAGATGTTATTGGTCATTTTGGGGCTCGGCCTAGACCTATCCACCTTGTAAACTTAATTTTAAACCTAGATCTATCCACCTTGAATGTTATTTCTCCCTTGACTCCATTTACCCTTTGAATATAAGGCACTGGTTGCATTGATAAATGCGATAATTTCTCTCTTGAAATCATTCTCTTTCTTATTTCATTTCTCATGTTCTAAGAAAGGTATTAATACAAAAATGTTGTGAAATATCCTTAATTTTCTTGCTGTTGTTATAAAAGTAGTGATGGGTGTTATATATGCACTAAAAACACACTAAAAAACCCTCAATTAAATTGTCAACCCGGGGTAAGTAAACTTAGAGTTGTAGCAAAATATATGCCAAAGGTAGAAGGCTGGTAGGAGTATAGTCTAACTAAGGAAGGTA